>JAKSZP010010926.1:0-81930 GCA_022478985.1 Massospora cicadina | reverse complement strand
GCTCCTCTCAGTTCTTTGCGGAAATCATTGCAGAATTGTGAGCTTTGATATACCTATGGATTTAGTTGGGATCCCAATCTGATGCTTTAAACAATTAACCTCCTAGTTGCACTGCCCAATTGCACAATCACCAGTAGTATGAGCTGACTTTCTGGGAAGATATAAGTGGGTGATCAACCATCCATTTGCACAGTGAGTGTGGGGAGACTGGCTCCTGAAGGCACTGGGCTCTAACCCAGTATAAATTCCACGTGAGGGTCGGGAAGCATATGTGCAGCTGCGTCAACTGGAGGAATGACTTTGTCCAGATCTTCTGAGTGTAGAATTCAAAGTCCAGTAGTCCCATATCCCCTTCACTCTTTGGTTTGAACATGGTTTTGAGGGCAATTGGTGATGCTTTCACCTTGAACCATAGGAAAGTGAAAAGCAATGTCTTAATTTACTCTTCTAGGTTTGACTCATTGGCAACACGTGGGTAAACTACTACAGCTTAAGAAAATGAATATATTAATGGCCTGCACTTTCTCCTTGAGGCTTTGTCTCACATTTTTTCAGCAGTTCATACAGGACAACAGAATTGATAATATTTCCTGCTCAGTTCAAGTACTTCTGGACCTTTGTTGTTAAAGAGGATACTGATTTTTCGGACTATTTGAATGTTCTGGATTTGTGTTATTTTGGACGGTGGGCTAAAGTTTGGAATACCATCCTCAAACGGCGGGTTTTCTAAGTTAATCTTTACATTCAATGCTTGACTGGTACAGGTCCAGGAGCTTCTTGGCACCCTGAATGTAGGTTGGAGAGCTGATACCCACTACTGTTTGGTTGGCAAATTCTAGCAATTTCAGCGACCAGTAGTTGAGGTAAACTAAGCCCTGGAGCATTGCATCCACTGCATCCAAAAGAACATTAGCTGCAAAATTAAAAAGGATTGGTGACAGGGATCGCCTTGGTGGAAACCATGACCAACTGAGATCGTTTATAAGGCCATTGGCAATGATCACCTTTGTGGTCAGGCCTGTGTACAGCGTTGAAATCTATGATTTAAAGGATTTGGGAACACCAGACGCCTCTAATGCCAGGTGAAGGAAGGACCATGATACCCAGTCATAGGCTTTTTTCATGTCAAGGAACATGAGATAACCCTGTTAATATCCACTCATGTCCTGTAGCACGTTCTGGACTGTACCAATACTATCCCAGAGGTTGCAACTCTTGATAAACCCATGATGGGCCTTAGGGAGCGTATGTGATGCCATTGCCATCAGCCAATATGACAAGATGTGCATGAGCAGCTTGTAGTCAGCGTTGGATAGGGCGATTGGACGCCAGTTCCAGAGTTGTCTTTAAAGTCCATTCTTGTACAAAAGTACAATTTGGGTCTCCTGGCCTCCTGGGATTTGTCATCTGTTCACAGGCAGTAGTTGAAAAGTAACGAGTTCCTGTGCAATGTGGTCACAGAAGGCGTTGTAGACTTCTGCACACATGTTATTAGGTCCCAATGATTCCTTCTTTGGCAATTCCTTTAGTGCTCGTTTGACTTTGTCAATTGAGATTTTAGTGGACAAATTAGTGACATCCTCTGACAAGCAGGTCTCAAGTGTCAGCTTGTCCAGGCCAATTAAGGCTTCTGTTGCTATTTCACTCATATTGCGGTGTCATAATAGTTTGCCATAAAATTGTTTGATTTTGACTTGATTGCTTCTGGGTCAACTGTCACTTCTCCCATCAGTGTCTCTACCTCTCATATATTGGCATTAGTTTAAATTTCTTGAAGTGTTTCAGAAAATTACTAGACTTTTGTTGTGTAAAGAGTGATTCAGGTTTTAATTTAAGTGTGACTCGGCCAAAAGACCCTGATCAATTCTTTGTGGAACCCTTTGAATTGGGAAAATACGTTTAATACTAATAAAACTTGGACAAATATCTCGAGTTTAGGTAGTCAGAAATACCGACTTATTGGCATAATCAAGGGAGCTTTTCCGAGGTCCCTCCCCACCTTATCACACCTAATTCAGAACTAAAATCTAAGCGGGGACCACTCCCTTTTATAAGTGTGTGGTGGAGGTCCCCCAAGGTGAAATAACTTTTGCTAATGGGGATTGGCTGAAATTAATTAAATAGTTACCCCACAGGTACATCTGGCCAAAAACTAACTCCCCATCTTTTGTGCAGCCAAAATGAAGCAAGTTTTCTGAGCTTTGATAGACTAAAATTGCATAATTCCTTATTTAGATGATAACAAGCCATCCCAAAATACCCAATGAATTCCCTTTGACCCTTGATACCATTTTAAATACTGAATGGTTAGATATTGAGAAGGTTCTTTTTTCCTCTTATCTACAATGGAGTTTAATAAAAACTTTAAATCCCCAACTTTCTAAGTTTATAAAGGTCACTTGTTTTTTATTATAATTTTGGTATAAAAACCAATTGTTGGATTTGGGTAAATTGAGCACAAGCGAGCATCTCCTGCACCCAAAATCCAACAAGTGGTGCTCACTACAGGGGACCCTGTATACCACCAAAATTCCGGTTTAAGATGACCTATTCCAGAACCCAGGCTAGCCGCTTTAGAGCAACAACTAGCCAGTGCTTTGTCTCGCCTCAAAAGGCTTGAGCAGCACTCATTACAAGGCCCTTATGGGGCCTCCCCTGGTATTCATAAACTTCTTTTAGGAATAAGTTTACCCTGGGTGAGGGAAGTGTTGCTTCTTTCCTCTTTATGTATGAAGTTGTTATGGAAGGGGCAACAGATCACAAAAAATTAAGTACCTCCTTCCTGCTTGAGTCGTGGCGCTCAAGAGATAATGGTTCCACATATGGCCACCCTCAGCACCTGGGCAGAGGTGAAGTAAGCACTAACTGAGGAATCTGGCTCTCTACAAAGTTTGAACAGGAAGAACAGGCCTTTATGTGTCTTATTGTGTTACCGGGTGAATCAATCGCCTATTTTACCAAACACTTTTACATTAAAGCTCAACCCTTATTGCTTGCAAAAATGCTACCCATATATGATACTATTGCAGCTATATTGGCTGGCTTGGAGTCCCATTCCTCCTTGGCAATGCACCTTTCTTCTGTAAAGCGTTCATTCAAAGATGTATGAGATATCAAAAACTCTCTTTCCTCTTGGCGTAACTTTCAAAGAAAAATTACACGAATTTATAAAACAAATTGAATTTGTTCATAGTAGTTTTGCTCCAATGTCCTCAGATTCTCCGCTGGCTGCTCCAGCGTGGGGCAGCGGCGAAACTCCCCCCACTATTTTCCATCCAGCAGGAAAACGCGCTAGGACTGGTGCACCCAGTCATTTTAAACCTATGGGATGATCTGTTCCACCCAAGGACCTAGATGCCCACCTTGCTTGTGCCCAAGCGGTACCTCACTGCCCCCTAATGCTCCCCCAGAGCAACATGTGCTACAGCCTAAGGGTCGAATATGGGTAACTATTCCCATACCACAACCAAGCCATTATCAAAATGGCACAAGCGGTGATGACACCTGCCGGCTTTATTGATTTCTGTCCCTACAAGGGGTATTTTGACCTCAGCTTAACCTGCGAAGCTGACGCTGCCATTGCAGCAACTGTGCCCCTGGTATTCCAGGGCACCCCTCTCCCCACAACTTGAACTCAGCTCCCAGCAAACACCACTTTGGTGGTTCAGTTTGCTGGCCTACCCCCACCCATCTCCCCCCTGAAGTGCTCCATCAGGAGCTGATGGATGGTTTGGCAGCCTATGGCTCCAGCCCCATATTACAATTTGTGGTCCCAAATGGGGCCACACGACTTGTTGAGCCTTGGGCATATGCCATGATAAGCCCCAAATTTAATAAAATTGCGGTGGCAATTCCACCATGCACCATTATTCTTTCAGCACCTGACCATCCATTTTGGGCCCGCGTTGAGGGTGGGTGGATGATCTGTCCATCATGTTTTGAGTTAGACCACTTGAAATGCAAGTACCCCTCCTCAACCACTTCCAGCGGATCAGATGACTCATCTGCCAACCTCTAATCCGCTGCCCACTCTGTACAATTTCCGGTATGGGGTACAATCCTACCTCCTCCAGCCCCAAAGCCTGTTACTGCAGCTGCACCTGCAGCCACCAATCAGCCTCCTCCTCACCCCAATGCCATAAATAATTCCTCCAATCAAGCATCAGATTGGATCCCAGTTCAATCCCATGCTTCCTCAAATGAATTAATTAAACCTCAACCATACGCTGATTCCCCAATCCAATTCAACCAAAACCCATGGGAATTATTGGCTGAACTTGACGAATCAGGTAAGTTCATTAAAGAACCATCTCTGCAAATCAAGAGGTTCATTAATGCAGAATGGGACGCCAAATACCCCCCTCAACTTTATATTCCACAGCTAAACGCTGAATTGTTTCATAGTGATCACCAGCTTGCAGTTGAAGCAGCTGCAACACCAGATTGTCATCCCCTGTGTAAAGCTGTCACTAAATCACTAGCAATACTTAAAGGAGGAATTCCACCTCCTGTTATCCCTGCAACCTTAACTCCAAAAAGTAAAATATTGTTGAACCAGTATTTAAAAAATGCAAACGATGCTATCCATAACATGGCAACTATAGCACAGAATCTAAAAAGCAAAAATAACCCGATTTAACATTACCACATTTGTTAAACTCCCAGACACCCAAATTAAAGCTGAAAAAGCTTTAACCAAATATCTCAGTGCCATTTATATAGCTGGAAATTTCCATGAAATCCCAATAATCAGTGATATTGAACCACATATTGAAGATGCCCCAACGCCATTACTAATGGCCGTGACATGCACTCTACTATGGGAGGAAGAAGCTGCTGCCAAAGAGGCTGCCAAAGATGAGCCCCATGACCCCCCCTCCCCTTCCGCCATGGAGGGATATGCGGCTTCTGCTGCCCACCTGGTTGGTCAGTTTTTGAAGCGTTTCACTCAATCCGCTCATTAGGGCGTTTTGTTTAAACCAAGTAGTTATGTTAGTTTTTAGTATATTTTTAGTTTTGGTAATGTCCATCCCCTGGTCGGCTTGCCTCAAATAAATATAAAATGTATGAGATATCAAGGAAGATGTATTAGAGGTGGCTGATCTTCATGAACTTGACCCTATGTAAGGGTCTCTGAGCCAAGCAGCTGCGCCAGCTATTTTAGCCTCTACTAAGGCTGCTTTTCTCTGGAAAACTGCACCTATGGAGTTTTCATCACACACTGCTTCTTCTTCCCATAATAACCAGATGGTAATGGCTGTGATGGGGCAATGCTCCCCTTCATCTTAGCTCCAAAAACCCAGTTGGTGAAAGCTGTAGTTTCTTTGCATTGCCCATCTTTTTCTCCAGTGCAGCCTTCTCAAGTGGTTCAAAAGCCTTCTCCTAGGTCAAAACCCCTTTCTTGGGTGCCAATAACCTTCATTAACAATGGGTTAGATGACCAGGGCACAAATAATAAACCGCCTGTTTCACAAAAACACACAGCCACCGAACGACCTGAAGCTGGTGTAGAAAAAGCATCCCCTTTCATGAAGCTATCTTTCACAACCTCTCAGCTAGCTAACTCTAGTTTAAAACCTGTCTATATGAGGCAACACAAACCCCCTATTTTAAAGGTCAAAAATCGAGCTGTGCAAATTTCAACGCCTCCCCTCAAAAGCTAACAAAGTGGAGGAGCCACCCCAGGACCTATCATGCCCTAAGGGAAGCCCTGAACCTACCTCACCCCCTGTGTCCTCCCTAACCTGCATTGATAATCCCTATGATGACGAATCTGAAGGGGGTGGCGAAGATAGAGGTCACTATGTTTCTGGAGCCCCAAATGAAGTGGAGATACCTGACAGGTTGAACCCTTATAAAGCGGATTGGGCTTGATCTACTGCCAAACTCACCTCCGCCAAGTGTTGAGGGGTATAGAGGTCATTGACACTGCCAATGACACTAACCATTTATTAACACATTGATTCGCCTGAACCAGTGTGTTCATACTCTGTAGTCTATGCAGGAGAAACAACCTGAGACAGCCAAATGACTTGCCTCTACCCCCCAACTAAAGGATGTTCTCGCTCTTTCCCCTAACTTGGGTAGAAATTTAACTAAAGTGAAAGTTGTAGTCAATGGAGTGTGAGTTAAGGCTAACATTGACACTGGGTCCCCAGTAAACATTGTGTCATCAAAGCTCATTAAAAAGATTAAACTGGCCCCTGATCTCACCTACACCCAAGAATTTGGGACTGCAGGTCCTAAAAACACCTGAGCCATTGGGACTACTCTTCTATGCCCATCCATTTTGGGAAGCTCATCTTGACTGCTCCCATGGTGGCCCTAACTACCAATACCTATGATCTACTCATTGGTACCCAATTCATGCTCAAGTATGAAGGGATTATTACCTTGAATTAGGGTTATCTCTCCTGCTTAACTATGAAGTTCCCCTAAATTTGACTAATGATGAGTCTATTAAAAAGGACTATGTTTGCACAGTCGAGTATCTTTCTTCCGCTTTATCCCTTCATTATACCACTGTGGGATGACATACCAAACTGTTACCTCAATCAGTGGACGCCATCAAAGGTATCCCTTTCTATGCTTCTGAAGAAGTGACTATCAAGGCTGGTGAACAAAGGCTAGTTAACACGAAGATTGCCATGAAAATCTCACACAACTGCCTCCTTCACCTGATTAGCATTGATGGAGTTAGTTCTTTGGAGCCCAGAGCTTTTCCAGTAGTACTAGACCCTGCTTATCAATGACCCATCAACCTTCTGTTAGGGAATCTCACCATGAAGAATATGGTTGTAAAAAAGCATCAGGAGATTGGAAGTGGCATGCTCATTACCCTTGAAGAAATAAAGCAAGTTCATTGTATCAGATCTATGACGGATATAGGTTTACATGCCAACCAGTCCATATGTACCCTACCTTCCGTTCATTGTTCCGATGATGTAACCCCAGATAAGCTGGAGAAATTCCACACCATGATTGAGGCATACAGAGACATTTTCTCTGAATCCGACACTGATTATGGGCACATGAAGGGTTGGACTCATACCATTGACGTTGGTGATGCTTGGCCTATTTACTCCAAACCCTACCACAAATCAAAAGTTGAGGAGCAACAGATTGAACGGATCTCAAACAGCTGTTAGAAGCTGGGTTGTTGGTGCCTTCCCAGAGCCCTTGGTCGTCCCTACTCCTATTGATAAAGAAGAAAATGGAGGTCATCAAGTAGTTATAGACTACCGTAATCTGGACAACCTCACAAAGAAGGACAACTACCCTATCCCACATTGATGACGCTCTGACCCAACACTATGGGTCTAAATTCTTCTCTACTATAGACTTGGATAGAGGGTATTGGCAGATGGATATTTCACCACAGGATCAGGAGAAGTGCGCCCTTATTTGCAGTGAGGGTTTGTTAAACCTACTTGGCTAACTCAGGGGTTGTGTAATGCGCCTACTACATTTCAGCGGGCTATGGATCACATTCTCCAGGACCTTAATCTGAGCTGTGTGATTATCTACCTCGATTACATCACAGTCTTCTCTAAAACATTGAACGAGCATCTCACTCACCTAAAGGATGTGTTTCAATGCTTGCGGGCATCTAACATCAAACTAAAGCCCTCCAAGTGTACATTCTTCCAGAAGAAGCTGAATTTTATAGGGCACACCATCTCTCAAGATGAGGCATTATTTTACAGGATAAAACTGAAACAATATCCAAGATACCAACGCCTAAAACTCTTTGTGACATACAAGTCTTCGTGGGCATGATGTGGTATTACCATCAATTTATTCCAAAATATGCACAACTAAGTGAGCCCTTGTCCACCTCCTGGCTAAGAACACCCCTTTCTATTGGGGTGCTGAACAAAAGGCCGCATTTGAGACTTTGAAGGAGCTACTACAAAAAAGGCTAATACTCCGCCACCCTGACTATGACAAGCCCTTCATGTTGTTCTCAAATGCCTCTGATTATGCCATTGGAGCTATCTTAGCTCAATTAGATGAAAATGGGATTGATTATTTCGTTTCTTATTTTTAGTAAATTGCTATTAAAGGCTAAGCGCAATTACAGCGTCACTGAAAAGGAGTGCCTGGCTGACTTGCTCGCTGTTAAACACTACCACCATTTTATATATGGGGCAACCTTTAAAATGATTACTGACCACGCCTCACTAAAGTGGTTAAACATATGAAAGATCCTACTTGAAAGTTGGCTCGCTGGGCTCTTAAGCTTCAGCATTATGATATGACAATTGAACATTGAGCAGGGACACGCCATATGAACATTTATGGGTTGATGCGGCTTCCTGTCCTTCACCTTGACAATAGCAAAGCAGAGAGGTTGCATGACCTTCTAATGACTCTGGATGCATGGGCTGATGAAGATGAACCTATACAAATGATGTTAGCATGACATTCCCGCAACACAAAACTGGAGAACTGGAAGTTATATATGATAATAGGGGTGGATTGGTTGCCCTATCTCAGACCATCAGAGCGTGTACCCATGATTTTGGAGACCCATACCCTTCTAGGGCATAGCGGAATATGAAAAACCTATGAGTGGATTAAAGAGCGATATTTCTGTGAAGGCATTATGGAGACAATAACTGAAGTCCTGGATGCATGTTTGGCTTACAAGAAGCAATCCAGCTATAAGCCCAGATATCAGTATCAACCCACTACGCCTTAACAACCCTTTCTCACAATAGGTCTAAATGTGGTAGGCCCTCTAACTCAGACCACTGGTGGAAATCGTTATACTTAGTTGCTATTGATCGTTTTACTAAATAGGTTGAGGCTGTGCTGTGGCTCTTCCTTATCGAACTACTAAAGCCGCAGCCACGTTCCTTCATCAATAAATATATTTTCTCAGCATAGTTATCCTCAGGTCCTACTTTGTGACAATGAGATAAACTTCACCTCCCAAGTGGTGAAGATCCTTGCTACCTCCATGAGCACGCAAAAACTCTTTTCTGCTCCCTATAGCCCCTCAACAAATGGTACTGTAGAAAGAGCCAATGTGACACTAGTTTTATTTTATGCAAAATGGCCACTTCCAACTCTCTTCACTGGTATCTTTACCTACACAGTGCTCTCATGGCATACCGCATCAGCTATCACTGGATCCTTAAAATGTTGCCTTTCTGAGTATTTTATGAATGAGAACCTGGGGTTCCAGCTTTACTAGCAAAAGATATATTCACTGATAAGACTGATCTTGAGCAAACTATGAAGAAGTTAGCCCAGCACATCATCCAGTTGCAATCAGAAGCGATGACCAACTTAGTAAAGAAAGTCATAAAAGAGGGTCAAGAAGCTAATGAGATCTGGCCCCCTCTTCCTTCCTTCCAAGTATCTGACTTGGTGCTTTACTATCACAATTGTATCACACCTAGAAGGGAAATAATTGGGTCTATTTGGGAAGGTGTAGTCGCACAAAAGAAAGAAGAGGAGTATTCCATCAAATTTCCTTGCTACAGGAGTCACTATTAACAGAGTTCATAGCCGAAATCTGTGGTCTTATTCTCCCCCAAACACTCTTGAAGGGGGTGGTGTCAGACAATTACAAGTCTGATGTTTTGTATAGAGTGATTTGGGTTTTGATTTAAGTGAAATCAGCCAAAAGACAATAGATGATTCATGGTGGAACCCTTTGAATTGGGGAAATATATTTAATACTAAAAACTTGGACATATAACCTGAGTTTATGTATTCAGAATATTTTTACTTATTGGCAGAATCAAAAGAGCTCTTCCGAGGTCCCTCCACACCTTATCACATATAATTCAGAACTAGCACCTAAGCGGGGACCACCCCTTTTATAGGTGTGGTATAGGCCATTAAGGTAAAATAATTCTAGCTAATGAGGATTGACTGAAATTAATTAAATCATTACCCCACAGGTACATTTGGCCAAAAACTAACTCCCCGTCATTTGTGCAGCCAAAATGAAGCAAATTTTCTGAGCTTTGATAGACTAAAATTGCATAATTCCTTATTTAGATAATAACAAGTCATCCCAAAATACCCAATAAATTCCTTTGACCCTTGATACCATTTTAAATACTGAATGGTTAGATATTGAGAAGGTTCTTTTTTCCTCTTATCTACAATGGCGTTTAATTAAAGTCTTAATACCCCAACTTTCTAAGTTTTCAAAATTTACTTGTTTTTATTATATTCATGGTATAATCCCCAATTGTTGGATTTAGGTAAATTGAGCACCAAGCGAGCATCTTTTGCACCCAAAATCCAACAAAGTGTGCCAGACCCTCCTTGGTCATTGTCCCCGCTAGGCTATGATATTGGCAGGTACATTGACCTGAAGCTCTGAGTCTTGTTTAGACATTAAGGCCTGATATTTATTGTGAGTCATTAGGTATTTGCTCTACCATTCTTTGCTGTCCCTCCGGGAAAGTTTAAGGCTCTCCAGTGCATCCTTCAGGTGCTTCACGGTGGTAGTTCATTTGTAGGTTTTAATATTCTTAAACTTCATACTATTATGCTTTATTCTTTTATTGATTTGGACCCATCTTTCAGGGTATCTATTTCTGGGTGGCAATCCATATACATGACCAGTCAATAAAGTCCAGTTTTAAAAGTTTAGCGCCATTCTCATCCCTCAGCATGGCTGGTGCCAACTGCCATTCTTGGTTCTTAGGGGTTCATCCAGGTCAATGTCTACTTGGACAATAAAATTATTGCTGTCAGAGTTTATGGTAACCTCTCTGTTGGACATCAGCTTTTTGAGTTCAGATGACAACTGTATGTATTCAGGTGTAAACCTGTATGCAGTGCACTGATAGTCTTATGACCACCTTGTAAGTTTGGCAGGGTTATTGTTCTCCTCATTAATTATAAGGAATGTCCCCATTTCACCAGGTATTCTAGCACATCAATGGCCTTACATTTGGACTTTCACTTGTTAGGAACGTATCCCAACTTGCATTTGTTCAACAGTTCAGGTCTCCTACTATAAATGTGGTCACCTCAGTTTGTACCCCCAATAAGAAGTTCCAAAAAAGTTAGGTCTCTTGAGGCTTTAGCTGGGCGTAGACAGCTACCACATTAAGGCTTCTGCCAGTTTCTCTATTTGTAGCAGGCACTACTAGGATCCATCTGGTGTGAGTTCCTCACAGCCAGGTCTATGGTCTTGTTTAATGCCACAATTCCAACATGATCCATCCAGAGGGCTTGACAACCTATTTGGCAGGACCACAGGTGGTTTGTTGAATTGCAGTTTGAGTTCAGCACCATCTCCTTTTGGCTTCCTGCTTGGTTTTCTGAAATTAAAGTTTATGTATTTAATATTATTTGTTTTAAAGTGGTTTATCTTCCGCCTTATTGTTTGCATACTCGACATCCCTCAAGCATTTGCGGTTATCTTAATTTCAGCTAATTGAACCAAAGGTATGAGGCTTATTATTTTCGTCTGTGTTATTTATAGAATCGAGACCTGAGTGTGGGGTTATTGGCTGCTGGTGTCACTGAGAGTGGTCATGGGGCAATAGGCAACTTACAAGGTTGGTTGGTTGGCATGGGTATAACTTTGCTGGGCTTGTGTACCAGAAATTCCGTTTCCGTCCCCATCTCCCTATCAATAAACAATGAAGACAGTTTTAGCACCAACTCTGGAGTCGCCTTCATCCCTACTAGTGGTGTGGAGGGCATCACCTCACCAGATGATTGATTTCAGCCCCATTTTCAGATTTGTCAGCAGGATGGGTGTGTTTCTTTGGGGTTTGATTTACTGACTTTGCCAAATTTGACAATGTAATGAGTGGTAGGGTAGCATTAATTGGTTTATGCGCTGATGATTTCCATGTTGATTTTTTGTTATTTTTAGCTTTTTGGGCTTGGAGGTCAATTTATTCATATCCTGCATTGGACTTCCCTTTCTGGGGGATTTTTTGGGGCCCACATTCTGCCATTGTTCCTACTCATAAATCGTCCAATCTTCCTGGGATGGGCGGGTTACAACTAGGTCAGGACCCGTTCCCTCGTCCATCTTATAAGCCTTGGGGTTGGGATTCATAAAGGGCTCATTGTCCGCTTTGGGTTGTTTGACAGCTTCTTTTAAATTTATTGTGGGGAAGGCTGACCAGGGGACAGGCACTTCTGAAAGTAAACACAAAATAAAATGAAACTTAGTAACAGGGAAGAAACCCCAGAGAAGCGATGCTATCTCCTGTTGCCAGCGGGAACACCACTATGGGTAAGAGGGGGGAACGTGTAAAGGGGCCGTAAACACAATTGAACATGTGTGGAGGAAGGGGTCCGAGTTGATGAACCAAACTGGGAACCAGGAGGAGACCAACTGATGGCAACGCGGTGGGAGGTACCCGAACATCCACGCCTGGAAGTGGTCCATCAAATGGGACCAGAATCTGTGGACAGCTTCTGGGAGGGTGGGGGTGGAGCCTGCGATGGCATCCAAGACAATCGTATGGATAGTCCACATGGCGATTGCAACCACTAGAGCATGGAGGGAGGGTGGAAGAGGGGATACCATGGATAGAGCAAACATATCCCTAGACAGACTGAAGGGATGTGCCCAATCCCGGCAAAGCAGACGTTGAACCTCGCGCCATATCGCTTTAGAGGTAGGGCACTTCTCCAGGCGGTGGAACAGCGTTCCATACTGGCCACACACAACGTAGGATGAGTGTAAAGCGTTAGAGCGCTCAGCTTTATGGTACACCCACCTCAGGCAGTGCCACACATGGGAACGGATATGAGGCAGCAACAGGGGGTGGTGTGCGTATTTCCAAATAGTCTTCTGGGTCTCAAGGGAATAAGGGATGTCCATCATGTCCAGGTAGTCCACCCTGGATAGGACATGGGGCCGTGTGGGGATCAAGCCATCTTGAATGGGTAGCCCTTGTACCTCCTGTGTGAACTGAGGAGAGGGATGGCCTCTCTGGGCTGTGTGTCCACAAATATGGATTCTCCACTCAGCGCTCCGCATGGAGAGGAGGATTCGTTTGAAGTGGGGTTTAGTACTGTGAGGACTTGTGGCCGATGGTTGGGAAGCCAGATATTTCATCAAGGAGTGAGGGCTCGACGGATTGGTAAGGCCCAGGGCGCAGGAGAATTTGGAGTGGGCCGCATGGGACCAGTGTTGGGAGGGGAGCGTAGGGGCGGTGATGGCCGCAATACAGGTGCCCAGGATCTTGGAAGCATGGTCTTTAAAGTTGAGCAGGCCCATGCCACCATGATAATGAGGGCCAAACATGACCTCAAGACGAACTGGCAGTGGGCGGCCTGACCAGAGCCACCCTTGTAGAAGGGAATACATAGATTTAAAAAACCTGGGGAGAAGGCGATGGCGTGTGCTCCAAATCATACTTTGGAGAGGAGCATAGAGTTGGCTAAAACAACCCTGCCAGTAAGGGAAGTAGGGTGGGCTCTGAGGGAGGCGATGCGCTTTGTCACATTGTCTAAAATATGACTTTCCATTACTGATGAGGCATACCCGCCTGCCTCCACCCACATGCCCAGATGGCGGACAGGCCCTATGGTAGGGCGTAGCACAAAGGGGAGCACAAGTGGGGCGGTGTGGGGTGAGCAGGGAAGGCGAGCACGTGTGCGAGCAGATGGGCCGGGCTGGGTACTGTTTGCTGGGGCCCAGCAGGTTTGATACCGACTAAGGAGGATGATTTCAGTTTTGGAAGTGTTCAGTGCAGCATTACTTACCTAGGAAAATTCCTGGATGAGAGCTTCAAGCGCGCGTGCATCTTAATTATTAGACACCCCGACCACACAATAATATGCAAACGCCATCATCTTGACTGGGGCTTGGCCTGGTGCATGGACCCCAATGAGGCGGGCATTCATGTTTCGAAGTAGTGGGTCAAGGCTGAAGTTATAAAAGAGTGGGCTAAGGGGGTCCCCTTGGAGTAAGCCCCTTTGAGGGCGGACTACTTCCGTGAGGAAGCCAGGGCCACGCACTGCCAATGTTGCAGATTCTGTAAGCATCATCACCCAGCTGATGAAGCGAGGGGGTAAGCGAAATTGATGGAGGCAGGCCCTGAGGTATTCCCAGTTTACTCTATCATAGGCCTTCTGTTGGTCCAAAAATACTAGTGCCCCAGAGGCTGTGGACTGGCATGCGTTAGCCACAGAGGGCACATTGTCCCAAATCAATTTTCTGTATATGAAACCAAATTGTTCTCTGGAGATGGTGGCAGAGGCTACAATCCCTAGACGGTTAGCCATGATTTTAGTTAAAATTTTTGTATTCATGTTAGTTAAAGAAAAGGAGCGCCAGTTGGCTAGGTCTAGCTTAACCCTTTTCTTAAGAAAGTGTGATGGTGAAGGCCTCTTGCCCTCCTGGTAGAAGGCGCATATCCAGAAGGCTCTGGTTAAGGGAGGCAAGCAGCAGTGAGGATAGATATATGAAGTACTTCTTATAGAACTCATATGGAATGCCATCAGGGCCTGAGCATTTATGATTTGGTGCACCGCAGACAGTGGACCAGAGTTCATCTGGAGTAATCAAATTCATTAACTCTGAGTATTGGGATATGGTGCGGATGTGAGTGCTATTGAGAAATTTCGCCATTTCAGCCAGCTGAATTGGATTAGAAAAGTACAACTCATAGTAATACTTTTGTATTTTGATTGCCACTTCAGCCAGTGTATCCACGACGGAATCGTCCGACCTCCACGCCTGTGTGCAGGCCACGCTCTGGTGCAGTACAAAGAATTTAAAAAAAATAAGCGGAGCATGTGCCACCCTCTGTAATGTGTTTGGCCCTGTACTGAGCACAAACCCAATGTTTGTGTTGCCTTTCAAGTGCGTTGAGTGGGTGGCTGCTTCTGCCCACTTCCAGCCCCAAGCAGGGCTGTAGCCTGTGGCTGGGATGTTGGACTCCAGGTGTGCCAACTCTGCCAGAGCGCGCGAGATGACAGCCAATGTAGCTTGTGAGAGTCAGGAGGAGAGGTGGCGAGTGTGGCGGATGGTTTCCGCTTTGAAGGCTGACCATGTGGAAATTGGGTCCACGCAAAATGGTGTAATAAACTCTTTTGCTGAAGTCGCTGATTCCACAATGTGGAAAATCCTGGCGACGCGAGTTTGGGTGGGTGGATTTTGCACTAATGCGGAGCCCTAGCCACTGTGACGGGTAAGTGGTAGGTTATTGAGATCAGCCAGTGATTGGAGAAATCAATTTTTGATGTGTGAAAGTTGGAAATATGGGATTGAAATTTCACTGGTGTGAGGATAAGGTTGATGTGAAACATGGACCTTAATTGGCCGTTGTGGACGTGGGGGCATGTCATGTTCTCAAGCAGCAGAGCTTGCCACGGCAGTGCATTGTACAGCCCAGGGTGGCCTTTAGAACAAGTTCTACATGACCCTGGGGGGCGTGGGATGAGGAAGGCCTGCAGTCTGTGGATGTGTTTAAACAACAGTTCATGTCACTGACTACGAAAGGGTCTGGGGTGATGGAAGGGATTTGACTGATGAGAAAAATTCTTGATGCTCTCATGCACAGGTCAGAGCATAAATGTTGATGATAGCATGTGCCACATCATCCCACAAAAATGTGACAATGAGGACATGGCCATCGAGGAAGGATTCTGATGATAAAAATTTGAAAAAATTGTTTTTCCAAACAAGCACCCCACAGTGCTCAGACCGGAAGAAATGGGAAGGGAGGAGCATGTTTTCCAAGCATCCTCAGAACCTCGCGGACAGTGGGACTCCTGGATGGCCAGGATGTCCATGGGTAAATTTTTTTTGTAAAAAACTCAGTTTTCTAGCCTGGGATGGCGAGGCCTTGAGTCTGGCAATGTTCAACGTCCCTAAAGTGAAGGCTTCCCCCATTGCACCTTAGGTGCAAGGGGTGGGCACCTGGGTCCACCAGCCTCCTCTGGATCCCCATGGGCCTTCACGGCGGCATGGGTGTTTGCAGCAACGCTATCAGAAGCTTTGTTAATTTTAGTAGACAGGTTCGCGTTGGCTTTTGCCTTCACTTTTGGTTTCCCACTGTTGAACGAATTTCTTGTGGTGCGGAAGAGATCAGTGCACCAATGTTTGGGTCAAAATTTTTTTTCCAAGTAGGTTGGAGACCAAATTGGTTCCAATTGGGGCTTGGTTGCAAAGGTCAGGTGATATCGGGTCACCCATTGGATTTTTAGATTGGGTGGCCCAATCTGATTGGTTGAGGGATTCCCGAGTTGCTTCTGCCATGAAGGTTTCAATGTCCTCCTGGCGTTGGGAGTGTGGGATAGCAGAGGCGGCCTTGGCCGCTTCTTAGCTGTGGCCCTGCGGGCCTGTTTGGCCTTCTTTCGCTCTTGAGGGGAGACAGGCTTTACTAGTAAGTAGCAGCTTTGTGCTCCCCACGGGAAGGCCTCTTTGGTACTGGTGGTTGGTTCATAGTGAACCTCCCCATTGGTCATGGCCGCTGAGGGGTGTTCTTGGAATGTGACACCCTCCTTGGTGGGGCATGCGTGTGCCTTATGGCCAAACGCGTCACAGTGGGTGCAGATGGGGGTGTGCTGTCTACGGTTACCCAGAAAGGGTGGGTGGTATTCCCTTTGATATTAATAAAAGTGGAGTGCAGGATCTGAGTTAGGTCCTTCACAATCTCCTCAGTTGGGGTCAGAACTGCAATGGCTTTGCCGGTGCACAGGTGTGGCATCAGCGTAAAGCATTGCATCTCAAAGGATTGTATTTCTCCATATATGGTTAGACCAGCTTTCAGGTGCTGCTCCAGAACAGCACGCTTGACTGTAGTGGGCAAAAAGTCGAACGTGAGGAAAATTTGGTTGGATTTTATCCATCTGGTGCACTTGGTTTCGACGACCCACTGCCCTTTGGGGAGGTCAATCACAACGCGCACTGCAGCAGCTTCGTCTGCTGCCTCCTTGTTTTTGAAACCGAGATCCAGCCAACCACATGACATGAGGTGAGGTGCAACATACACCGCAGTTGGGAAATGAGTGTGCACATCCTCACAAAATTTTTTCCACAACGCTGTTTGTTGAATATCTAGGAACACCTGAACTCCATATTCCACCGATGAGAGTGGTTGAAAGTGCGGCGTGTTGATGTACTGGTTACATCGCGCCTGCTAAGCAAGGATTTTTGGGGAAATAGTAACCGCCAGTTTTTTATTTTATCTAATCCGCCAGTTTCTCCAGGGCATTTGTGAACGTTGGAAGTCGCGGGCCTACCACCTGGGCCTTTTACCTTACTTGCCCAACTACTCCCTGACATGGGCGCAAACTAATCTCCTCTGTGAGATTATCAAACTAAATTCAGACTTGAATTTAATAAGTTGCAAAAGTGATTGCAACGAGAGAGAAATGTTAATCCTTGTTTGGCAGCTTTTTGCTCCCATGCTTCCCTATGGGCGATGTTCAACTCCTGCTGTTGGCGCTTCATATCTGCAATATCCTTAAGGATGTTAAGTATACACTCCTTAGCCTTGATTCTAAGGAAGATTTTAATCCCAACTTTGGTGACCCTGCTAACAAGGTCATAGTTGTATTTGCGAGTGGGTTTTCCTTTTCTGTAGTGACATTGGGCCATTGTGTGGCCATTCTTGTAGCAGAACTGGAACACCTGCTTTGCGTCCTCCTGCTACACATATAAATTATTGCTTAGTCTGGGCAGGCGGATGAATTGAAGTAGGGCGATATTGTTTGGTTTCATCCATAGTGACATTTTGTAAAGCGCTTTTACAGTTCAAGGGTGAAGGCACTTTGTGATTAATTGTCACCAGCTTGCCAAAAATCTCATAATTTTCCAAGTACAATGATCCAGTCAGGATTGCTTTGTTCACACATTCCCTTTCTTGATTCATTGGTAAGTTTTGAAACATTACACATCATGAGGTCTGGTTTGCGTAATGAGGCAGTTCCTTCTTAGATAAGCTCCCTTGTAATTAATCCCAATTATAAGGAGCTTATTCCAATCAAGTTTACCTGGGATCAATATGTCAATGTACCCACATTTGGGTACCCAGCGGTGTTTAAAATTCCCTGTTAGCACCCCATCAACTTCTTGGTATAATGACATAATCATGTTGGACCACTCCTTCACCTCCACCAACTTCAAGTGGACTTGGATGGCGTCCTTCAAATACAACTTAGGCGCCTGGCAGTCTGTGAAGACGCCATTAATTAGTTGTTAGATATATTTGATGTGGCTACCCACACCGTTCCACGCATTTATGTTGGCTTGGGCTGCCGCAGAACTATCCAATTTGGATTTCTTATTCAGTTTAGGTACCTCAGAAGGGGTCTTCACTTTCAGTATCCAATTGAGCAATTTATCAAGGATGAAACCCTGGTTTAGGAACGCCTCAACCTGGTGTACTTTAATTCCTCGTTGGTTGATATTTATGGCCATTTGAGCCCCAATTTCTAAATTTTGTTTAATGGCATTGGTTGTCAAGAAACCCAGCCAGTACAAGAGGAGGGCGGCTTCTGGTCTGCATGTTGAATGTAGATAATTCTGGAGAGCTTCCAGCGTAATCAAGTTAAGTTGACACCAGTCCCTAACCGTCATGCTTTTCACACCCCCATCAGTAAAAGTCTGTGACATTGCAACTGGTACTCCCACTTCACACCATTAGAATGCCTCTACGGGGCAAATCCTTTGGTGGTGTATAGTGCTGCTACTGATAGTTTCAGGAAAACTTGTTTCCATTTTCAGGTGGTTTTTAATTCAAATTCCCACCTCAAGCCATTTGCGGCCTAGATTGGGGGTCATGAACCCTTTCATTGCTGCTGATGCCTGTAGTGCGATTTCATGCTCCATCTATGGTTGGAATGATTCTATAGTAAATCCAGTGGTGTCCCAGTCGTCTGCCTTGGCCAATATGGCGGTATCTCGCCAGAGTTTCCATTTTTAAATAGGGAACGCTCAAGCACAGAGATTCTTTTGATTTAGTTTCATCCCCTAGATCTTCTACTCCCAAACTTGGTCAGTATTGGCTCCCATGCGGAACCCATACTTTATTTCCAATGGGGGTAAACCCATTGGCTGACCAGTCAATGGCCTCTTCTGGTTAGAAAACACAGAAGGGCCCCCATCTACTGCCTTCTCCTTTGTCAACCTGCCTTCATCAAGTTGGATGTGGTAGCTTACAGAATATGAGTATAAGACCAGTGTAGGGCTTTGGTAGCCTTATAAACAGCTGCAATCCACGGAAGGGCCTCCTCTAGTGAGAACATGATGTAAAATTTCAGTGCAATATTGACTGAGCAGTATGGCAAACCCATTTGAGGGCGGTCAAAACGTTTTGGAAATCGTTTTGCATAACTGGATAATTCCATTGGGCGAGGCTTGAGCTCTTGACAGTATAGGCAAATTTAGCAGGTAATCTGTCTTTATTATACTCCATTAAGAAAGAAGATTGATGCCAGCTGACATCCATGCTTTGGAATCTGCCAACTTTAGATCCTCACGGATGGCGGCCTTGATGGTACGATTTTTTAGTGGGATTTTCATCCAAGCCAGTTTATCTTTAGTTCTGATCCTTGATGCTCTAAAGAACATCGCCATGTAAAGCAATATCTGTGTATCAAGCTAGTGCTTGGAAGCCCCAGCGGGGAGATTATGGTCATACCAGATAGCTGTGATGATGGGCGTGATATTTTATGAGATCCACCATGTCACAATTGAGTTTGAGAAACTGCGGTGTCTCCCATTGTTTGATTATACAAGAGGACACATCGCAATGCACTAGCATGTCTCTTTGAATGGGTGTATATTTTACTGGAGCTCGTGGTGACAGTTTGACTGCAGTAAGGGTGGTGGATCCTTCCCGTTGAACCTTTAATTTTTTGATGAGCTTTCCCAGGCATTTAATCCTTTAGGTTTAATTTCAGACACTCCTCCATCTTTGTTGGGGATGGTCACCAATGGTTTGCTTGGAAATTTGGATCAATTTTGTGTGAGATTCGCCTCCCCACCTACTGTTCTATTTTAGGGATTGTCCCCAATGATTTTTTTTGGATTTTCAGATAGTTTTGTGTGAGATTTGCCCCCCTCAGCCACCAGAAATTTGCTGGGGATGGTTCCCGACGTTTTGGTTGGGTGATCAAGATGAATATTGTCATGGGTTTTCCTTGACCCAACCAATAACCTTTTGGGATATTGTCCTGACAATTTGGGTGCTCAACTTTTGAAGTTTGTTTTGGATTTGGACTATGACCAACTAGAACTTTGTTGGAATTTCTTGCCAATTTTTTCTGTAGGTTCCTGGTCCTGCAACCAGGTTAAGCGTCATTGAGTAATATTCCTAACGCTAACTTCCTGATATTGCTGCATCTTCCCAGAGATATCTTTGGTAAGTCTACTGGGCTTGCTAGAGATGACAGGCGTTATTGGTTTTGTTGCAAGGTCCTCTTTACCTCTCCAAAATCATTATTATACTGGGTTTGAATGAGATGAAGAAGTTTTTATCTCAACCCAATTCATTCAGGCACCTACTTCAACTTATCCAAGGGGGTCAGAGATTGTAGGGTTTACAACAAAAAAGTGATTATGTGGATTTGGCTGACTTTTTCATAAATTTTTACTGGGTTTTAGTTTATTCAAGCGCTTATTGTTCATATGAGTTGTTGCCAAATCAATTTTAGTCAAACAGTTATCATTGCCAATCTTGCTTTGGGTTGATTTGGCGGAAAGTCATCCAGAGGGTGTTTTAACCACCTTGACATTCTTTTATATTATATAGCATATGGGGCATAAGTAAGCCGTCTGTATCTTTATGCTTGGCACAGATAGGCGGAAGGTCCCAATTGTGCTAGGGTATGTGGCCGTGGGACACTGCACTATAGACGCAGTAGCTCACAAGCAGGTTGGTATACTATCTCAGTTTTAGTTCAGGTCACTTTTTATTGGCAAAAGTAATGTTTAGGAGAGATAAAACCTTTATCCCAAATAACTATGCTTACCTTCTGAGAAATCTATTGAATAGTTTGTTTGGTTCAAAATATCAAACCAATTAGTTTAGTTTGGTTCAAGATTCTGAGCTAAACTTAGTGGATTGATTTAGATTAGGATTTTGGAAACAAATAGAATATTCAGTTTTAAATCCTAAACCATAACAATCCAATAATTTTTTCAAATATAAAATGTAAGAATAAATTTTATTTAAGCTGGGCTGACTTGGGGATGATACCACACTGATTAAGGGATCAAAAATGGAAAAGGGGTATAAAACTAAGAAAAGCTCCACGTGTGGTATATAATAGGCCAGGAACTCTATGAAACGCCTTTGCTATTTGCTATCTCTTATTGGGGTATTGATGCGCAACTCCAACACAGTCATAATTGTCCCCCACTCAAAGTTCATCTATAGGATTGAACTGGAGGAGGCAGTGGTAGAGGGTCCATACTTTACCTCTGGGGTATCCTCACTTCATAACGATCCAATATACTTAGTTTAGAATTGAAAGCCAAAAAAGATAGGTTGGTTCAGATTTATGGACCAAGTTAATTATAGAGTTTGATCTATAAATTTGAGAATAATTAGATCATATTGCATATAGAAATCTATATTCTATGAGATTTATATTTATACTTATAAAGAAGATATAAAATATAGATTTAAATTGAGCTTCAAATCGAAAATACTTATACTAACAAATGTTAAGCAAAACCAGCCTATAAATTTAGTATCTCCTATATATTATTTAAGGTATAACCAGTCCTCTAAGAACCAACAGCGTTTAATATAATGATTTAAGCGTTATATTATTTTAAACAGGGCAGGTCAACCTTGAGACAAAATAACAAACCGACTTTTTTTTGCCTGTGCTGGTTTTGAACCTGTTTCAATCAAAACCTGACCCAGAGTGGAGCATTTGAGCGTTATATTTAAATTTTTAAATTTTTTTTAAATTTAAATTTATTGTGGGGAAGGCCGACCATGGGATGGACACTTCTGAATATGACTCTGACGAGACAAAACTCAGTACCAGGTGAGGCACCCCAGAGAAGCGATGCTATCTCTTGTTGCCAGCGGGAACGCCACTTATGGGAAGGGGGAGGGAACGTGTGTAGGGGGCGTAGCCACTATTGAGCACGTGTGGAAGAAGGGGTCTGATTTGATGAACCAGACTGGGAACCAGGAGGAGACCAGCTGCCAGCTACGTGGTGGGAGATATCCAAACATCCACGCTTGAAAGTGATCCACCAAATGAGACTGGAATCTGTGGACAGCTTCAGGGAGGGTGGGGATGGATCCGGCGATGGCATCCAAGACAATCGTGTGGATAGTCCACATGGCGATTACAACCACCAGAGCACGAAGGGAGGGTGGGAGGGGAGGCCATTATTGAAGCAAACATATCTCTTGACAGACTGAAGGGATGTGTTTGATCCTGGCCTAGCAGACGTTGGATTTCGCGCCATATTACTTTAGAGGTGGGGCACTTCTCCAGGCGGTGAAACAGCGTTCCATACTGGCCACACACGACACAGGATGAGTGTAAAGCATTAGAGCGCTCAGCTGTACGATACACCCGCCTCAGGCAGCGCCACACATGGGAACGGACTTGAGGCTGCAACAGAGGATGGTGTGCGTATTTCCAGATAGTCTTTTGGGTCTCAGTGGAATAAGGGATGTCCATCATGTCCAGGTAGTCCACCCTGGATAGGACATGGGGTCGAATGGGGATCACGCCATCATGGATGGGTAGCCCCTGTACCTCTTGCGTGAACTGAGGAGAGGGGCGGCCTCTTCAGGTTGTATGTCCACTAATACGAATTCTCCACTCTGCGCTTTGCATGGAGAGTAGGATTCGTTTGTAGTGGGTTTTTGTCCCGTGAGGACCTGTGGCTGATGTGTGTGATGCGAGGTATTTCATCAGAGAGTGGGGGTTTGATGGATTGTTGAGGCCCAAGGCTTGGGAGAAGTTGGAGCGGGCCGCGCGGGACCAGTGTTGGGATGGGAGTGTAGGAGCAGTGACGGCCGCAATCCAGGTGCCTAGGATCTTGGCGGCATGGGCTTTGAAGTCAAGTAGGCCCATGCCACCATGATGATGAGGGCCAAACATGACCTCTAGCCGTACTGGTGGAGGGCGGCCTGACCAAAGCCAACCTTGTAGCAAAGCATACAGGGATTTGAAGAAGCTTGGGGAGAAGGGGATGGCGTGGGCTCCAAATTAGACTTTGGATAGGAGCATAGAGTTGGCAAGAACAACCCTGCCAGTGAGGGTAGTAGGGTGGGCTCTGAGAGAGGCGATTCGCTTCGTCACGTTGTCCAGTATATGGCCCTCCATTGCTGCTGACGCGTATCCTCCTGCCTCCAACCACACGCCCAGATGGCGTACTGGTCCTATGGTAGGTCGCGGCACAAAGGGGAGCACCAGTGGAGCGGTGTGTTTTGAGTTAGTAAGGCGTGGACTTGGGCGAGCAGCTGGGCTGGGTTGGGAACTACTTGCTGGGGCCCAGCAGTTCTGAAACTGACCAAGGAGGATGATTTCGGTTTTGGAGGCATTCAGTGCCACGTTGCTTACCCAAGAATATTCCCGGATGAGGGCTTCAAGCGCGCGTGCATCTTTATTATTAGACACCCCCACCACGCAATCATCTGCAAATGCCATCATCTTGACTGGGGTTTGGCCTGGCACATGGACCCCAGTGAGTTGGGCATTCACATTTCGCAGTAGTGGGTCAAGGCTGAAGTTGTATAAGAGTGGGCTCAGGGGGTCCCCTTGTCACAGGCCCCTTTGAGGATGGACTACATCCGTTAGGAAACCTGGGCCGCGCACAGCCATTGTTGCAGATTCTGTGAGCAGCATAACCCAGTTAATGAAGCGGGGAGGTAGGCGGAATTGTTGGAGGCAGGCCCTAAGGTATTCCCAGTTTACTCTATCATAGGCCTTTTGTTGGTTCAAGAATACAAGTGCCCCAGAGGCTGTGGACTGACACACATTAGCCACAGAGTGCACGTTATCCCAAATCGACCTTCTGGGGATGAGACCGAATTGTTCTGGAGAGATGGTGGCAGATACTACAGTCCCTAAACGGTTAGCCATGATTTTTGTTAAAATTTTGGTGTCTGTGTTTGTTAGAGAAATGGGGCGCCAGTTGGCTAAGTCTAGCCTATCCCCTTTCTTGAAGAGTGTGACTGTAAAAGCCTCATGTCCTCCTGGTAGGAGGCGCGTTTCCAACAGGCTTTGGTTGAGTGAGGCTAGCAGCAATGGGGATATGTATTTAAAATATTTTTTGTAGAACTCATATGGAATACCTTCTGGGCCTGGGCATTTTGGTTTGGCGCATCGCGAATGGTAGTCCATAATTCGTTTGGAGTAACTAAATTCATTATTTCTGGGTATCGAAAATGGTGCAGATATGAGCTCTGTCGAGAAATTCCGCCATTTCAGCTGGCTGAATTGGTTTGGCTCAGTATAACTCGGAGTAATACCTTTGCGTTTCAATTGCCACTTTGGCTGGTGTGTCCACGATAGAATTATCTGATCTTCGCACCTGTGTGCAGGCCACGCTATGGCGTGGTGCAAATTTTTTGAAGAAGTATGCAGTGCACTTGTCGCCTTTGGTGATGCATGTGGCCCTGTATTGGACACAAACCCGATGTTTGTGTTGCCTTTCAAGTGCGTTGAGGTGTGCTGCTGCCTCCGCCCACTTCTGGCCCCATGCAGGGCTATATCCTGAGGCTGGAATGTTGGACTCCAAGTGGGCCAATTCTGCCAGCGCACACAATATAACCGCCGATGTGGCTCATGAGCGTCTGGATGAGAGATGGCGATAGTGGCGGATGGTGTCTTTTTTGAAAGTTGCCCATGTGGAAATGGGGTCCGCGCAAAACGGTGCAACAAACAATTTTGCCAAAGTTGCCTCTTCCCACCCACGTGGAAAATCCTGGCGACGCAAGCTCTGGGGGGCAGATTTTGCACCAATGTGGGGCCTTTGCAACTGTGATGGGTAAGTGGTATGTTATCGAGACCAGTTGGTGGTTGGAGAATTCCATTTTCGTTGTTTTGAAGTGGGAGATGTGGGGTTGGAATTTCGCCAGCGCTAGAATAAGGTCAATGCGGGTCATGGACCTAAATTGGCCATTGTGGATGTGGGGACGCGTCATGTTTTCGAGCAGTGGGGCATGTCATGGCAGCGCATCCATTAACCCAAGGGTGGCTTTTAGAATGTGTAGTTCTACGTGACCCTGTGGGGCGTGGGGTGAAGGTGGCCACCGGTCCGTTGGTGAGGTTAGCCAACAGTTCATGTTGCCGATTAGGAAAGAATCAGGGGGTAGCGGGAGGGATTTGACTGATGAGAAAATTCCTGACGCTCTTGCGCACTGTTTGGGGCATAAATGTTGACAATTGTGTGTGCAACATCAGCCCAAGAGAAGGTGACAACGAGCACTCAGTCATTTAGGAATGTTTCTGAAGATGTAAATTTGAAAAAATTGTTTTTCGAATTAGCACCCCACAGTGCTTTAACCAAAAGGATAGGGATGGTAGGAGCATTGTTTTCCAAGCATCCTCGGAACCTCGTGGACAGTGGGTTTCCTGGATGGCCAGGATATCCACGGGTAAATTATTTTTGTAAAAAACTCAGTTTCCTAGCCTGGGACGGGGAGGCCTTGAGTCCGGCAATATTCAGCATCCCTAGAGTGAAGGTTTCCCCCATCGCACCTTAGGTGCGAGGGGGTGGGTCAGGGGACCCACCAGCCTCTTCCAGGTCCCCATGGGCTTTCACAGCAGCACAGGTATTAGCAGCAATGCTATCGGGGTTTTTGTTAATTTTTGCAGAAAGAGTTGCATTGGCTTTGGCCTTTGCTTTTTGTTTTCCCGACGTCGGATGAATTTTTTGCAGTGCGGATAAGTTTGGTGCACCATCGAGTGGGGCAAAAAAATTTTTTTTTTCAGTTGGGATAGGTCCCAAGTCAGTTTCAACCGGGGCTTGGGTGCAGCAATTGGGTGAGATCGAATCTCCCATCGGATCCTCAGATTGAGTGGCCTGTTCAGCTTGGGCCTCCCAATCTGATTGGGTGATGGATTCCCGAGTTGCTTCCGCCGCGAAGGTCTCCATGTCCTCCTGGCGTTGTGAGTGTGGGATGGTGGTGGTGACCTTGGCCGCTTCCTTGGCTGCAGTCCTACGGGCCTGCTTGGCCTTCTTCCACTCCTGTGGGGAGATGGGCTTTACCAATAGGTAGCAGCCTTGTGCTCCCCACGGGAAAGCCTCTTTGGTGCTTGCGGTTGGTTCATAGTGTGCCTCTCCGCTGGCCATGGCTGCCGAGGGGTGCTCTTGGAATGTAACGCCCTCTTTAATGGGGCACGCATGTGCCTTATGGCTGAACGCATCACAGTGGGTGCAAATGGGGGCGCGCTGTCCATGGTTACCCGGAATGGGTGGGTGGTGTGCCCTGCATTGTCAATAAAGGTGGAGTATGGGATCTGGGTTAGGTCCTTCGCGATCTCCTCAGATGGGGTCAGAACTGCGATGGCTTTGCCGGTGCACAGGTGTGGCATCAGCATGAAACGTTGCATTTTAAAAAATTGTATTTCGCCATATATGGAGAGACCATCTTTCAGGTGTTGCTCCAAAATGTCACATTTTACCATAGTAGGCAAAAAGTCAAACATGAGGAAAATTTGGTTCAATTTTGTCCATCTGGTGCATTTAGTTTTGATGACCCATTGCCCTTTGGGGAGGTCAACCACTACGCGTACCGCTGCAGCCTCGTCTGCTGCTATTTTGCTTTCAAAACCTAGGTCCAGCCAACCGCGCAACATGGAGTGAGGTGCAACGTACACCGCGGTCAGGAAAAATTTTGTGTACATCTTCACAAAATTTTTCCCATAGGGCCATTTTTTGGATGTCCAGATACACACGGACTCCGAATTCCACCAATGAAAGTGGCTGGGAATGTGGCGTATTGATGTACTGGTTGCATCATGCTTGCCACGCGAGTATCTCCGGGGAAATTGTGACCACCAGTTTTTTTAGATTTTTTTCTATTCCGCCAGATTCTCCGGGGCGTTTTCAAACGTTAGAGGCCGCGGGCCTTCTGCCTGCTCCTCTTGCCTTGCTTGCCCAACTGCTCCCAGACATGGGCGCAGACTAATCCCCTCTATGAGATTATCAAACTAGATTTAGTCTTGAATTGAATGGGTTGCAAAAGTGTTTGCAACGAGAAAGAAAAGTCCCTTTAAGCGTTATATTTATCAGCCTTAAATTATCATTTAAAGCTTTAAAAAGTTATCCACTCATGAATTGTTTAAGAAGATTATAAAGAAGAAATAAGATTATATGAAAATCATTGTAATTTTATATAGGTTAAAAGGGTAATCTAGTAAATTTAAAAATGGAGTTTATCTCATACCCATTTTTATGAAATATATCAATTACACATAAATAGTAACTAAATGCATATGCTTGATTGGTAGATATCCTAAAATCTACTTTTTTTAAAATATGTGAAATTATGTTTTTAAAAATAAGAACAGAGTCAGGTTAAGAAATCTATATCAGTATATCTCTAAAGCTTGAATTGATTCCAAGTTTTCCATCTAATTATAATCAAACAAGGTTATTTAAGTCACCCTCAGGTTGGGACTATCTAGTACTAAAAAGGTTATTTAAGTCATATATTGGAAATAATAAATTATATAAAATTTATATTTCTTTCTGCTCAATCTCACCTTGAGCAAATTTAAAAAAGCATTTAATATTCCACTGCCATCTGTCCATGACCATTTTTTAAAAAATATCCGTGAATCCACCGCCTGCTGCTCTAATGTGGGGTAGCAGTGCTCCACCGCCTAGCGTTTTCCTCCCAGCAGGCAAATGCATTTGCATGGGGTCTAATAGTCCACCATCTTCAGGCCATTTTGTCCCCCCATGAGAATTAGTACTCCATATGGTATGCATCAACTCTTCTCGCCCCCATACTCTTATCCTCCCTCATTCCAACATCCAATTTTGTCTAAGAGTCAACTATGGGCGTTTGTTCCTGTATGCCAATAAGGCTATTAAAAGTAGCCATGGCTGTTTTCACCAGCTGGATTTATCAACTTCTACCAATTTAAGGCCTATTTCAATATTGGCTTCCAAATAGAGGATGATGCTGCAGCAGCGGCTTCTATTCCCCTAATTTACAAAAACACTCCTATCCCTACCACCTGAACTTGCCTTCATTCAGACATTACATTGGTGGTGTCCTTTGCATCCCTCCTATCTCACCTACCACCCCAGTTATTATATTATCAGTTGCTGGTGGGCTTCTGGCTTATGGGACACAGCCCAACCTTGTCTTTACTATTCCTTCTGGAGCAGAGCACCTTGCTGCACCCTGTGCCACTGCCACCATAATCCCACACCACCCTTCCATAGCCCAAAAATCCCCCATGCTCATATTTCTGCAGCGCCTGAACATTTCTTTTGGGCTTGGGTGGATAATGGTCACCAAATTTATCCACACTGTTTCAGACTTGACTATTCCAAAAAATCCTGCCACCAAGCCACTTCATCTGATATGGCCTCTGAGCCATATTTGGAAAATTCTGAATGGGGCGTTTTGTTTTCCCCCATTCATTGACCTTGTTTAATGAGTCAGAGTGAGAAATTGACCTCCACCAAACCCACCCACACTATCCCACCCAATTTCACCCACACCAATCATAAACAGGACTGGATCACTATTCAAACCCAAGCAGCCTATTGACTTCTGCCCACCCAAAATACCCATCCACTATTCCTGTGAACCAAAATCCATGGGAATTATTGTCCAAGATTGACAAATCAGGTAACGTTGTCACCATTGAGGACTCTAGTGAACCTCTCAGCCCGCTCAAAAGTGTTAGGCCTGAATTTTACAATTCTGATTTAGATAAATACTCATCCCCTAAGTGATTCACTCTTAAACCCAATGACATCCCCTACCAAAGTAACTACCAGCTCACCTTAGCAGCGGTGGCCTAACCCCATTGTCCAAACCTATGCAAAGCAGTGGCACAATCTGTTTCTCAATTCCACTATGAGCTGAGCTTAGTCAATTTTCCACCTGATTTCCCCAAAACAGCACAGGAGGAGATCACAAAATTGGCCAATGAAGCCATTAATGCAGCCAAGCATGCGGCACAATTAGCAGATTTTGACCCATCTGCAAAAATTACCTAATAAAGTCTCATTAAATTCTCCCTACTTCCCAAAGCCTGCATTCAAGATGAATACAGCAAAGCGTAATTTGTTGAAGCTGTCTAACAAGCTGATCTTGAAAAAGGTAACCAACTTTTCAACCACCACACCCCCACCACGCTGATGTCCCACACTCTGGCTCTCCACCTTTTCTGTTTCTGCAACGAATACAGTAATGTTGACTAACCAAATATGTCTGTAGAAGTGCTTCCCGACCCTCCCTCACCCTCTGCCATGGTGGATTAGCGGTATTCCGCTCCCCAACTTGTTGAAGTTTTATTTTGGTTGGTTTTGGTTTTGATCCATTTGATTCTTTCATTTTGGTTCTTTTTCTCATTGAGTATTGGTAATGTCAATCCCCTGGTTGGCATACCGCAAATAAATTAAAATAAAATTTCAATTTAAAAATTTAATTTTATAAAATTTATTAAGTTTAGAAAACTACTTTTCATAAGTTATTAAACCAATATATGGAACAAGTTTATAGGATTATTAACTATAACAGGTTTACAACGTATTAAAAATCAATATATGCAATTGCTATGTACAGTAGATGGGTATATTACTATACAAAAAATTAGTTTATCACAAATGTTTTTATCAGCATATGCAATTAGTATGAAGATACAATAGTTTATAAATGCTTAAGGTTTAAAATAAAAATCTTCATAATAAGTAAACTTTCAACATTATCTATCTGAAGAAAAAATCTATATTGTTTTAAGATCTACTTAAGAGCTAAGATTCAAATGAGTAGGAAAAATATGGTTGGGGTATCAAAGGTAATATATATTAGATAAACCTGCTCAGAGTACTTTTTAAGTTACATAATAGACTTTATTTATACCGTGGTCCTTTATAGAACTGAGTGAGTATAATTGCTACATAGTATTATTTTAAGTTTAAAATTTTAAGTTTTATTTGAGGTATGCTGACCAGGGGATGAACGGTACCAAAAACAAAACAAAATAAAAGGATTTGATCAAAAGAACAGGAAGACAAAACAAGAAACTTCTAACCAGGTGGGGGCAGAAACTGCTAACCCACCATGGCAGAGAGTGAGGAGGGGTTGGGCGGGTTTTCTGTGGATATATCTTCCACAACAATGTCATTTTCTTTGATCAAGCAGACAAAAGCGGATATCCAGGGCGTTGGGGCATCAGCGTAGTGTGGGTGTATGGTAGTGTAGTAAGAGTGCTCCTCCTCTTCATTGAGAGCTGCATGGTAAACAGCTTCAACAAGTTCCACTAAGTGATGCTCAGCTTGAACGCAGTCATTGGGGAGCTGGGCAAAATTAGAGATACTATGGAGGGTGATTTTAGCAGATGGATTAAATTCCGCTAGTTTAGCAACATGCATAACAGCGGCTTTAGCATTGTCAAGCAGTTTTGAACTATTTCTGCAGGCTGATTTGGGGAAATCAGGGGGGAAGTAGAGTGTGGGCAGCCCTAGTTGGTATTGAGCCACTGATTGGGCTGATGCTTTGCGTAGGTTTAGGCAACAGTGGGAGGCCACCACTGCAAAGGTAAGCTGATAGTCACTTTGGTAAGGGGCTGCTACATAGTATTATCATTAGCTCCAAATTGTAAATTGGATTTATATACTCAAGCTGATCCTAATTGAATGTATATAGGATAATTGCTTTACAAAAACCTTAAATATTTAACAAGATAAGACCAAGTAAAGCTTGGGAAAATGTTTTTCAACCTTCAAATCAACCAATAACTAAAACTTACCAACTTACCAAAACCAAATTTACTTAATGAATCATCCATTCATTAACCACTTACTAAAACTATCAAGCTTATTAATCCACCTAAAACAACATCACTTGGTAAACCCATTGAAGCTATTAAATTAACCAATTAACAAACTGTTCAGCCACAGTGATATATTGACTACCATTGAAAATATATAGGAGCTTAACTTGTTGCAAAGAGTAATTTTGCTTAAACTATAAAATTTAATTTTCAATAGGTAAACAGGGGAACAAAATTTTTGTTGCATTGATAAAAACACATGTTCCTAACTAATTTGGGTTCATTGATTTCATATCTGAAGGTATTTTTTATATAAGCTAAAGTTTCTTTTGCAATTTGTTTTTTAAAAAATTCAGTGACAATGTAAGTGTTCTTAAATTTTCCAGCATTTATCTCAACTTAAAGGTATGGGATATTACCTTGATCATCTTTGTGGGGATAATATAAGTCATTTAGACACAAAAACATGCACAATGGCGTACATTTATACATAATGCTTTGAAATGCAAAGGAATTATAACACTTATTTTGAGCATTTATATTACATAGAACACTCTTATATACAAACATATATTTTAAACTATAGCATTGATATGTAAATAAAGATTGAAGATAATAATTAATTAAAGCAGAAATGTGAAATAGCGGTTATATATAAAACTTAATAAGGAAAGAATTTGCGCTTGTAGCCCTTGCATTTGTAAACTTTGTAAGGATGGTTTTGTTTGACGCTCCAGCAATAGTCTGACATCATATGCGTATCCCATCGCTTTTGATAATGCTCTTCCATTGTCTACAGGTCTTGATAGAAGCATTCACCCTGCTCATTGCTAACTTTTCTAAGGTTTTAAGAAATTGATCAAAATGGATATTCAGGAAGTGTGTCTTAATAATCATGTTGCATCCATGATTGTAAAATGCCTATAGCATCTTTTGAACCAGAACTACATAGTTTTCTACATTCTTGTTACCAAGGAAGTTGTTAATAACTGCTAAAAATGACATCCATGCTGCTCTCCTTTTAATCAATCTTCCTGATAAATTCCTTGTCACGTATAAGAAATTAAATGTGAGGGCCCTCAAACACACCTTCTTCTATATTGTCAAATGACAGCCCAGAAACAATTTGGTGTAACTTTTCATTTTCAGTATTCAGAGCCTGTATGAATTGCTTCATCAGGATAATCTTGATATAAAGTTGGAGAAAGATGATATGTTTCAGGTGTATTGCATGAAAACTAGAGCATGAACAGAAAACTGACTTCATATTTGAAATCGTTGATGACAAAAACATAAGAACAGTTGAAAAATCTCATGCAACAGATAATTTTCGTGTTCCCCTGTGTTTATTATATTAATAAAGATATATAATTATTCCAAATTTCAAAGCTCTAGATAGGCTAGAAGGTAGTTAAAAATTAATCTTAAGATTCTACTACATATAGACAAATAAATACCACAGCAAGTAGAGAAGAACCTTTATAGTAAAACTTTTTTAAAACCATTTTATGTAGGTGTATATATGGAAGATACATTATCTTTTAGACAGATAAACCAAAAATCATCAAACTTAGCACAAATACATCATATATTTAAGAAATAATTATAGACTAATATCAAAAATTTATTATGATTATTTAAACATTATATATAAGAATAATTAACCATTTGATAACCTTTCTTTCTGATTACTATCACTTTTAGTAATTTTGATTTGATTCAAACAGCATAATTTGATAATCAACACCAGGCGAGATAAGTATGAACAATAAGGTAAAGAGCTGGGCGAACGCAGTAAAGGGCAGTGGGCCTGGACCTGCACCACCCAAAGGTACCAAGCGCACAGGTACAAACGAAAATCTAAGCGAAAATAAAAAACCTGAGGTTGCGCATCCCACAGGTTTTGTCAATTTCTTAGTAAAATATTGCAGCTATTTGGAAGTATCCCAATCACAACCACTGTCATTGGTGGAACATGGGATATGAGTTTTCCTGGGCGTAGAAACACCAACAATGTGGGAAAAATTTGGCAAAGCCCAACAAAAATTTTTCCCACACGTGGTGTACCTTACAACCCTACTATCCGCTGAGGTTGGGTAGACCTTGGGTTCAAAACCGTGGAAGAAGCAAACAATGCAGCGAAGGTTAGAGTAGTACTCAATCTTCTCGATGGACAGCAATTAGTACCAACCAAATGCACCCGTTGGACATAATCCAAAAACATCTTCATCATTTTTGACCATTTTCCAACTACACTGGTGCGCACAGTAGTCAAAAGTCATCTCTGAGAAGGCTTGGAAGCCTATGGAGAAATTAAACAATTCAAAATGCAATGATTTCAGCTGATGCTGACCCTTAGCATAGGGAGTGCAATAGCAATAATTTCACAGAACCAGGATGTAGTAGAGGATATTACAAAAATCCCCCACATTGCATCCTTCACAATTGATGGGAAAAAATCCCAGCAGTTCTGTGCAACAGTGGAAAGCGCACCCCCCATTTGCAATCACTGCCAGGCCTTTGGAAACAAGATTCATGCTTGCCCCATCAAAGAAGGCCTAAGAGAAATGGAATTCTGTGAGGAGAAAATGGGCGAAGATGACTCAGAGTATGCCAAAATTACAGATACTACACAAGCCTTCAACTGGGGAGAACATGGACAATATAAAATAATTGATCCTATTTCCCCAAAAGAACAAAAAATGGCCAAACAAGCTCACAAACTGGCGGCGAAGGCAAAGGCCTCAGCAGAATCAACCATATCGCTGGAGCAGATCCAGGAAGACATGGAGGAATTTGAGTCCATGAACTAATCAGATCCCGTGGAAAACCATACACCCAATCTGACCAGTTCGAATTTGGTGGAACCCATTTTGGAAATGAATGAAGCAAAATTGGGGTTCAGTGCACACCCAGAAAATGTGGAAGTTAACCCAATCAGGAAGGAAAATCAACAATGGAATGCGCAAGAAAATGATGTGGCCAATAAAAATCCACAAGTGCACTGCAATAACATTTTTGAAACCAAGCAAAGCCAAGAGAGGAGCAAAAACTGTGGTGATAAAAGGGGAAGAATACATCCCAACTCCTACCCATGGTTATGCTCTACGAAGCAGAGGTGCAGTGAAGAGCAATGTGAGCGAGGGAGTAGGGCCAGGAGGCCCTGCTAACCGCTCCTGAGGCGCATCAGGCGTCTCAGTAGAGATAGGAATGCTGAACATAGAGGGACTCAAGGCCTTAACATCCCAGGCCAAGAAGTTGAGTATCCTACAAAACCCACCTAAGGATATGCTGGCGGTGCAGAAAACCAACTGTCCACAGGGAGAGGAGGAGGCATGGGAAAAATGCTGCTCCCAACAATATAATTTTGGTCGCTCCACTGTGGGGTGATAGTACGCGCAAACCAAAATTTTAAATTTATTAAAATTCATTCTTGGACAGCTGCATACTCACCATAACATTTTCATGGCACACCGAAGTACACACAATTGCCTTGTGTACGCCCCAAATGGTGCACAGAACCAAAGAGAATTTCTCACAGCCCTAACACAACTAAATCTACCAGCAAACAATTTTGTCATGGGAGACATGAACTGCTGGATTAACCCAGAAATGGACTGATGGCCATACACAATGGAGATACCACAAGGGCAAGTGGAACTTCAAGTACTAAAGGTCACCCTGGGACTATATGATCCACTGCCAAAAAGGCAATCCCTGCTACAAAACATGACACGCCCACAGGTACACAATGGGACACTTGTCTCTATGTCGAGGATAGACATAATACTCGCACCAATAATTTTCTGTCACCAAATTCAAAAATTTAAAACTAAAAAAACCAAATTCTCCAACCATCGGCTTGTTTTGATGTCTTACAAACTGGCGGAACCAAGTACCCAAGCACCCAGATGGTTTAGAATATGCCAGAAAGTTTAGCTGACTTGGAATATTAATCCTGAATGGAGGAAATATCCTCAACCTGGGATATTCAAACACCCTTTTGCTTGGACCTACTAATCACATGGGAAAACTTCAAAAATCAACAACCCAACAAATTAAACATACATCATCTAGAAGACACAGGGCAGTTTCAGCCATTATCAAACACAGATTGACTGAAATTGACCATCTAGAAAATAATGTACCAAGAATAGGATACAGCCACGGTTGGGGTTGCAAATGGGCAGAGGTTTCTACTTGGCTAAACACCCTGATCCGTGAACACTAACACCAAGTTAGAGTCCAATATAAAGGCAAAAACATAAGAGATGGAGAAACTTGCTCAAGCTACTTTTTCCAACAATTCCATGCCAGGAAAAATATGATAGCTTGTACACAGGTCCATCAACTGGAAAAATCCATAGCAGAAACAAATAAAGAAGTCGCAACTGAAGTACACAGGTTTTACACAAAATTGTATAAATCTGAGCTGGTTGAAACAGAAAAAATCAAAAAATTCCTTAGAAGTGCACTACAAACACCTCGGTTCAAAATAACAATTTAATTAACCTAATATCGTGAAAGGAAATATGGGAAGTATTACGCGGTTGTCATGGAAACGGCAGCAGAAGTTTAGACCAGCCTGCCAGTCAGGATGTGTGAATACCCAAAAAGCAAGCCAGAATGCCAGAGGCGTTGTCAATCATACAACTTGATATGGAGCCAGGAGATGTGAACCACGAAGTGGTGATGCAACAACAGGGTAAGGAGTATCCTAATGACAAAGCACACTGAACCCATTCCCAACTCAGTGGTTTGAATTGTATGAGGCGGGATTACTGAGATAGTTTTGACGAGATTCTTGGCTTGAGAGGCCAACTCATCAGGGGCAATAGGAAGATGGACTCTTTATTTCCATCGTTGTACATAGGGCCATAAGATCCCCATGTATTGTTGTCAGAAGTTCATAAGAGCGGGGTTGTAAAACCAAAAGTGTCAGACTTGCTGGGCCCAATCAACGATAGAGGGGGCCATGGTGACCAAAAGAATTGGTAAAGTCCACTTGGAGTGTGGGGCGATGGGCCACCAGGGAAATGCCATCTGGGATGCAGTCAGAATGAAAAATAAAAAAATTGATTTTTTTGGCAAAAATTTATTTGGAAAGGAAAGTAAGAAAATCAACCAACAAGTTTCTCAGTGCCATGCAACTGATTAAATAGTGGTCGATTGGGTAGTGACAGGATGGGGTTGGGACCCATAAATTCGACATAACTGGCGAATTGTTCAGGAATGGGCGGGTTTATTCTTTAAGAACTGACATCACAAAATTTGGCAGCGGGCCAAGTCTCTGTCAGTTCGACCTCAAATGTCCAAACCAGGGCTTGACTACGTTTCTGACAATTAGCATGATGGCGTTTGGCCTGATGGGTGATGGGAATCCCCCAAGGCCATCCCATATAGGGATGGGTCCATTTGGTTGGGAACAGGTTTGGGACAGCCAACCCACCCGCGCTCAGTCATTTAACTGTTTGTTAAGTCAACAGCAGCACAACGGGCGCAATGCCCAAATTACTATTCAAGGGCTTCGAACCCTCATTGATAGCACCCAATATTTGTTCAACCGGTCTGGAGATTGAATTAGAACCAGCGGGCGATATGGCCAATATCTCATTCTTCATGCATTTACAGTCATTCAAATTTTGGGCATCAGCCAGATTGCCAGCTGAATTAGACCTGACCAATTTCAATTTGGTAATCTCAGCACAGGTTTCACTAATTCCCCGCAACAGTTCTGCTGAGGTAAGTGTGGGTATTGGGGGTGGGATCCAAAGTGGACGAGCTGTTACCCATCACTCATCTACTATGTGAGCGAGATCACCCTGAGTGATGAGAGATACCACCAACCTCTTTGGTGTCTTTTTATTTGGGAATGGGAAGATGACCCAATCAAGAGCCAAAGGACGTTCCCCAAGACTTAAATTACCCTTTCCTTTTTCAAAGGAATGGCACCCTCACTGGGAAACTGCACCAGAGCCACATTCTTATGGGCTTTAGGTAGCTTGATAGCCATAATCGTCGCGATTTTTTGAGGAGGGTGGGGAGCCTCAGGGTGGGATGCATGGAAAGCTTCAACCAGGGCCATGCAATTCGCACAATCGCGCGCCTTGACCCAACTATTTTCATAAGCTGGGTATCCTTTCCAGGCCACAAGATATTGGACTGAATGTCGCGACTAGCGATATTCCAAGATAGCCTCTACTTCAGCTTCTTCCTCATCGTTGGTGACAATCAGTTCTAAGTCCATGGGAATTACACCCTTGAAGGGTGACAATTGGGAAACATGGAAAACTGGGTGCTGCTTCCAATGCGCGGGAAGCTTCAGGCAGAACGCCCCATTACCCAATACTTCCTCCACTAAGTGAATACCCAAACGCTTACTGGCAAACTTGTAGGAAGGTGTTTGAATTTGCAAATGATGGGTATTGAGCATGATGTAAGAACCCACCATAAAGTCATGACCCAGAAGGTGCTTACAGTCTGTGAATTGCTTATAGTCATCAATGGCTTTGGTGAGGTGTTTCCGCACTAAGGCTTGAGTTGATTGAATATGGGTAGCATGATCTGCGGCAGCTTGAACCTCAGGGTGCAAGCAGACCCTGACTGAAAATGATGGGTTATAACCCAACATTGCTTCATATGGTGAAAACCCCGTGAATGCATGGATCCCATTATTGTATGCAAATTGAGCGAGAGGCAAGTCACCAGCCCAAGTATCCTGCACTGCTATGGCATAGCAACGCAGGTACTGTTTGAGGACATGATTAACCCGCTCAGTCTGACTGTCAGACTGGGGTGATATGCCATGGATCGACAGGGGGTTATCTTCAGGATTGATAGGAGTTCACTCCAAAAAGCATGCGGTAAACTGAGTATCCTAGTCATTAACAATTTCCTGGGGAAGACCCTACATCAAAAACACATGTCGTACAAAAAGGCGGGCAGTTTTTTTAACGTAATCGTGGAAGTGCAAGAGATAAAGAAGGAAAATTTTGTAAAGTGATCCACCACTACCATCACCACTGTGAACCCATTAGAACAGGGAAGATCAACGATTAAGTCTATGGACACCGAGGTCCATGGACCTTCCGCCTGCTGTAAAGGGTGTAGGAGGCCATTCTTACCAGAGCAATCTGACTTGGCCCTAGCGCAAGTAACACAATTGGCAATCCAAGTCAGTACCTCTTTTGTCAGTCCTGCTTAATTGAAGGTTTGCTTGATCAGATCGATGCATTTCTTATTACCAGGATGTCCAACCGTGAGGGGATCATGGTGTGCGCGGAATACTTTTGGGCGGAAAGAGGGGGGAACCCACAAATGAGAACAGAAGTAAATGAGGCCCTCTTCTAAGGAGTATAGGGAATGTTTATGACTTGAGTGAGCCAACTGCTCAGCCAACTCCACGCCCTCAGGGCAGGCCATTTGACCGGCTAACACCTGGGCCAATAATGGATAATCAGAAGACAATGCAGCGGAGGAAACAATGGAAGGAATAATTGACAGAATCTGAGTGGCAGGAATCACGGTAACAAGATTCACTTCCTCAGGTTCTAAGGGACAGTGAGCAGGGCTGTGGCTTAGGAAATTGGGAAGGACATTGAGCGCACCTTTGACAAATTCATATTTGAAGTTAAAACTGCACAGGTAGCAATAGGTTCAGGCCTGCCGGTGCGCCAATTTTTGGGGTTTTCAGAAATACAAGAGAGCCTGGTGATCTGTGCGAACCGTTAGCTCATGACGAACACCTTGTAACAGGTATCACCAATGAGTTAAAGCCCATGCAACAGCCACCAGTTCCTTGTCATAAATAACCCAAAACTGCTCTGTAGTAGTGAATTTTTGGGAAAAATAAGCGACTGGATGTTCAAGACCATTGTGGTCTGAAGCAGCACCGCGCCCACTGCTACTGACGAAGCATCACATGTGACAATATACAGTTTGGTGGGATCGGCATGTTTCAAAATGGGAGGAGACATGAACACCTCCTTGATCAATTCAAACACCTGCTAGCATTCAGGGGTCCAACAAAATGGTACATTTTTTCCAGTGAGGGGATGGAGTGGAGCGGCCAACTGAGAAAGTGCGGGGGAAACTTTTTTCAAGAAAATGATAGTTCCCAAGAAACTCTGAAGTTGCTTCTGTGTAGTCAGAGTTGGCCATTCTCGGATCACATCTAATTTGTTGGGAGGGATAGTGACACCTTCTTTAAGAACCAGGTTTCCAAGAAGAATGACCTCTTCCTTATAAAAAATGCACTTGGAAGCTTTGAGGAACAGCCCTGATTTATGCAAAGTGACCACCACCGCTTCCAAGTTGATAGCATATTGTTCAGGAGTTGGGGAATGAACTAGGATATCATCAATGTATGCAATAGCACAAGAGAACGGAGTTTCCCTAACGCGTTGTCAATAATTTGTTGAAACGTAGCGGGAGAATTTTTTGACCCAAAGGGCATTACACAAAATTGAAAAATGCCTCGCCTCGTTCAGATTGCAGTCAACTATTCCTGTCCTTCCATCACCCAAATTTGGTTGAAAGCGTTCACCAGATCCAGTTTCAAAAACACACGGGATTTGGCAATTGCCTGACTGATTGTCTGCTCTAAAGGCAATGGGTAGGGATCTGTAACTGTTATTTTGTTCAGGTGACCATAATCCATGCAAGGATGGAGCGATCCATCCAATTTTCTTGCAAAGACAATAGGGGAGGCGATGGGTGAGGTATCTTTGAACAACCAACCTTTTTTTAATATAATCCAGCCAGGTATTGAGTGCAACCTCTTCCTCCACTGTATGAGGATACAATGGGCAGTTGATGTTCACCAACTCCATGGTTGTCCAAAATCCACAATCATACCTAGTATGTTTTGGCAGACGATCCACTTTTTCCATGTCAAAGATTCCTCAATATTGCATTAAGCTTTCAGGAAAATTGGACAGAATGCCCACGGAAGTAACTAAGGTAGTGATAGAGCTGGTGCCTTGTATTTTTGAGGGTGTTGATCAAAGGGAACTCTCCCTTTGAATCATCATTGGTAAACGACAATGTATTAGACTCTGAATGAATCTTCACATGTTATTGACACCACCATCCCACGCCCAAGATCACCAGGAATACCAAGGTCGGCATGGCCAAAAAACGATTGCAGAAGTTATATTGGTGGATTGAGAAGTGTATTGGCCGGCGAATGACATATGAAAACTGGTAAGCAGATGAGGCCACCATTACTGAGGATCCCATATCCATTTCAAATTCTAGTTTCTGTGCCAACTCAACAAGCATGAAGTTCCCCGCTGCTCCGGTATCCACCAGAGCTTTGAAGGAGACATGATGCGGAACAATACTGATTTTCATAGGGACAAGGAAATGAGCGGAATTCTGTTTATTGGGAGATTTGGTCGACCCATGGATGACTGAAGAAATAACAGGTATGTCGGGACCAGGATCAGGGTTCTTAGCTGGGGTGAAAATTGGAAAAACAAGTGCGGGAGAAATCATTTCTTCTGTTTGGGCTTGAACAGAATCATTAATAGTTAACTCCAGAAATGCCAACTCGGAATTGGGGTTATGGCAGAGTTGAGACCCACTTCAACTGTTAATTTGGTGTCAGGCGCATTGTCTACATCTTTGTTAGTAAATCCCATCATAAAGTTCCCTTTCTGGTATGGGGAAACGTGGCGAGGTAACACTTTGATAGTATTTGCGGTGGCACATATTTGATCCACTGATTTCTGGATGGTAGACCAGACCATGTGATGAGCGGAAACTGAATCCTAGCTCGCTCTAAAGACTGCCTGAAGCATATTGATAGATAGGCCTGACGCGGGAGCCAGCTCACAAAAGGTAGAAATCAGAGAAGCCAAACTAGGGACTTCAGCCATGCTTAGGAGCAGTCTAAATAAGTGGTCTGATTGGGGCACATGGGGTTTTAAAGTGGCTGATACAACAGCCATCAGGGGAATGGAGTCTCCTTCTTGTGAGGAAGAGCGCAAAAGACTTCTCACCCAACAGTGGGAATCTCCATCCACGGCGTCTAACAACACAAGACCTTGTTGGGCATGAGATATTGCAGAAGCGTTATTGAGTGCAATTGTTGTCCACATTTGTACTTCAGCGAGAGCGTCAAGAACCTGATTGGCGATCTCTTGGGAGGGGATACTTGATCCTTTTCCTGGGCTGAAAAAAGTAAGAGAAGATGCAGTCTGCACATCTTAGGTGGCTTGAAGAAAGTTTCCCAAAATAGAGCAGATGCTTCTTCTGCAGTCAGAAAGTGACCAAACAAACAACAAACAACACACAACTGATTGTACGTTCATATGGTAGAGGGTAACCACTGCGGCGCCCAATTTGAAAACCAAGGCAGAAGTGGCTGGAAGTAATGGTTGGTCGATTATGTCATGGAAATGGCAGAAGAAGTTTAGACCAGCCTGCCAGTCGGGATGCATGAATACCCAAAAAGCAAGCCAGAATGCCAGAGGCATTGCTGACTGTATGACTTGATATGGAGCCAGGAAATGTGATACCAGGAAGTGGTGATGCAACAACAGGGTAAGGAGTATCCCAACGACAAAGCACACTGAACTCATTCCCAACTCAGTGGTTTGAATTGTATGAGGCGGGATTACTGGGATAGTTTCAACGAGATTCTTGGCTTGAGAGGCCAACTCATCAGGGGCGATAGGGAGATGGACTCTTTCTTTTCATTGTTGTACATAGGGCCATAAGATCCCCATGTATCGTTGTCATAAGTTCATAAGAGCGAGGTTGTAAAACCAAAAGTGTCAGACTTGCTGGGCCCAATCAACGATAGAGGGGGCCATGGTGACCAAGAGAAATGGTAAAGTCTACTTGGAGTGTGGGGCGATGGACCACCAGGGAAATGCCATCTGGGATGCGGTTGAAGCAGAAAACAAAATTTTTTGCTTTTTTTGGCAAAAATTTATTTGAAAAAGGAAAGTAAGAAAATCAACAAACAATTTTCTCAGTGCCATGCAACTGATTAAATAGTGGTTGATTGGGTAGTGACAGGATGGGGTCAGGACCCATAAATTCGACCTAACTGGAGATTTGTTCAGGAATGGGCAGGTTTATTTTTTGGGAACTGACATTGCAAAATTTGGTGGCGGGCTGAGTCTCTGTCAGTTTGACCTCAAACGTCTGAACCAGGGCTCAACTACGTTTCCAAAAATTAGCATGATGGCATTTGGCCCAACAGGCGACGGGAATCCACAAGGCCACCCCACGTAGGGGCAGTCCCATTTGGTTTGGAATGGGTTTGGGACGCCCAATATGCCTATGCCCAGTTGCTGGACCATTTGTTTTTCAAGAGCATTGTGTCAGCCACAATGCCCGATATGCCAGAAGAGAGCTTTGAACTCTCATTGATGGTGTCTGATGTGATTACCTGTCCGTCAGGGATGATCCCAGATAATTTTGAGGGGGGTTGATTTTTTGATCATAGCATTAGCTGAATAAAAACCATCAGCAATTCCAGCTGATGGGGCAGTCTTCATCCCTTTCTGACTTAATGGAATCTGACTTTTGGACTGACTCCCACTCAATTTTGGGTCAATTGGTTTCATTTCAGTGATCTTGGTGCAGATTTTCCCAGTAAATATACCAGTTCTGCCGAGATTTTTGTAGGTACAGGGGAGGAACTTGGAGCAGAAGAGCTGTTACCCAGCGCTCATCTACCACGTGGGAGAGGTCGCCCTGGGCAATGAGGGGTAAAGCCACCCTCTTTGATACCTTCTTACTCAGGAATGGGAAAAGGGCCCTATCAACAGCCAGGGGACATTCCCCGGGACTTACATTACCCTTTCCCTTTTCAAAAGGAAGGGCGCCACCACCGGGAAACTGCATGAGGGCCACATTTTTGTGCACCTTGGGTAACTTGATCGCCATTACCATCGTGGTTTTTTGGGGAGGGTGGGGGAGCATTGGGGTGGGATTTGTGAAATGCTTTGACCAGTTCCATACAGTTTGCACAATCGCGCGCCTTGACCCAAATGTTCTCATAGGCTGGATAACCTTTACAAGCCACGAGATATTGAACGGACCATTGGGACTTGTAGGATGACAGGATATTCTCCACCTCGGCTTCTTCTGCATCCTCAATGATGATTGGTTTGGGTTCTGCAGGAACTGTACCTTTGAAAGGTGACAGCTGGGAAATGTGGAAGACGGGATGCTGTTTCCAGTGAGCTGGAAGCTTCAACTGGAACGCACCATTACCCAAGACCTCTTCTACCAAATGGGGGCCTGAATGCTTACTTGCAAATTTATGGGAAGGAGCTTGAATTTGTAAATGGCGGGTTTCAGGCATAACATAGGAACCCACTGTTATGTCATGACCTAGGAGCCGCTTATGATCCATGAACTGCTTGTAGTCATCAATAGCTTTGGTGAGGTGTTCCCGCACCAAGGATTGAGTTGACCTAATATATTCAGCGTGATCCGCGGCAGCTTGGTCCTCAGGCCAAAAGCAAGGTCTGACCAAAAATGATGGATTATACCCTAACGTCGCTTCACAGTGAAAAAACCCCATAGACGCGTGCGTTCCATTGTTATAAGCAAATTGAGCGAGGGGAAGGTCGTTGGCCCAGGTGTCTTGTGCAGCTGCAGCATAGCAACGCAGGTACTGTTTGAGGACTTGGTTAACTCGCTCGGTCTGCCCATCAGACTGGGGATGATAAGCAGTGGAGAGACAGGGGTTTTTTAGGATTGATAGGAGCTCACTCCAAAACCGCACAGTGAACTGTGAACCACAGTCGCTGATGATCTCCTGTGGGAGACCAAACATCAAGAACACATGACGTACAAAAAGGTGGTTGGTCTCCTCTGACGTACTCACAGAAGTGCAAGGAATAAAGAGGGAAAATTTAGTGAAACAATCCACCACTAACATCACCACTGTGAACCTGTTAGAGCAGGGGAGCTTGACAATAAAGTCCATGGACACTGATGTCCATGGACCCTCCACCCGCTGTAAGGGGTGTAAAAGACCATTTCTACTGGAGCGGTCTGACTTAGCCTGAGCACAAGTAACACAGTCGGTGATCCAGGCCAGAACTTCTTTTGTCAAACCTGCCCAATTGTAGGTCCGCTTAATCAAGTCGATGCATTTCTTATTACCAGGATGCCCAACCGTGAGGGGATCGTGATGTGTGCGGAATACCTCAGTTCTGAAGGAAGGAGGAACTCAGATGCATGACCAAAAATAAATAAGACTCTCCTCCAATGAATATAGGGAGTGTTTATGCTTCTGGTGAGATAATTGCTTGACCAGCTCCATGCCCTCAGGGCAGGCCATTTGACTGGCTAAGACTTGAGCCCCTAACGGAGTGTCAGGGGCCAGAGCAATGGAAGAAACGACAGGGGGGACAATCAACAGGATTTGGGCGGCAGGGATTATGGTAATAAGATTCACTTCCTCCAGATCCATGGAACAGTGGGTGGGGCTGTGACTGAGAAAATCAGGAAGTATGTTGAGTGCACTTTTTATGAATTCATATTTGAATTTAAAACTGCACAAGTCCTGATAGGTTCAGGATTGCCAATGCACCAATTTTTTGAGGTTTGCAAAAGTACATGAGAGCCTGGTGGTCCATGCGGACCGTTAACTCATGTTGAGCACACTTTAAAAGGAACCTCCAATGAGTTAATGCTTATGCAATGGCTGCCAACTCCTTGTCATAAATGGCCCAAGACTTCTCTGTAGAGGTGAACTTATGGGAAAGATAGGCGACTGGGTGTTCCAAGCCATTGTGCTCCTAGAGCAACACTGCCCCCACTGCTACCGATGAGGCATTGCATGCAATGATATACAGCTTGGTGGGATCTGCGTGTTTAAAATGGGAGGTGATACAAACACCTCTTTAATCGATTTGAACGCCTGTTGGCATTTGTCCGTCCAACAAAAAGGTACATTTTTCCCTGTAAGGGGGTGGAATGGGGCAGCAAGCTGGGAAAGTGCCAATAATTTTTTTTATAAAAATGATGGTTTCCAAGAAACTCTGTAGTTGTTTCTGGGTAGTCGGGGCTGTCCATTCCTGGATAGCATCCAACTTATTGGGAGGGATTGCATAACCATCTTTAAGGATGAGGTTCTAAGAAAGTTTACCTCCTCCTTATAGAACTCACACTTGGAAGGCTTGATAAACAAGCCTGCCATATGCAAGGCGGCCACAACTTCTTCCAAGTCAGTAGCGTGTTATTTGGGAGTCAGGGAGTGAACCAGAATATCATCAATATATGCAACTGCGCAGGTAAACCGGAGGTCACCCAGTACATTGTCAATCATGCGTTGAAATGTAGCTGGAGCATTCTTCAGCCCAAAGGGCATTATGCGGAATTGAAAAATGCCTCAATTCATCCAGATTGCTGTTAAACATTCTTTTCTTCCATTACCTGAATCTGGTTAAAAGAATTGACGAGATCCAGCTTAGAGAACATCCAAGATTTGGCAATTGTTTGGCTTATTGTATGCTCTAAAGGCAGGGGGTAGGGATTGGAAACCATGATTTAAGTGTCCATAGTTCACGCAGGGGCGGAAAGAACCATTAGCTTTTTTAGTGAAGACAATGGGAGATGAGACTGGCAATGTCTCCTTAAACAACCATCCTTTTTTCAACATATCATCCAACCAAGTGTTGAGCGCAGCCTCCTCCTCTGCTGTGTGGGGATACAACAGGCAGTTGATATTCACCAACTCCACAGTCATACAAAATCCACAGTTAAATCTAGTGTGAGAAGGCAGACGATCTGCCTTTTCAGAATTGAAAATGCTTAAATAGCGCATCAAACTTTCTGGAAAATTGGAAGGTATGCCTGCAGGAGAGACAAGGGAGGTGATAGAACTGTGACCTTGAGCTTTCTTAAGAGTGTCAATTAGGTGGAATTCACCATCCAGTTAATTATTAATAAACGACATCATGTTAGACTCCAGGTGGATCTTGACATGTTGCCGGCGCCACCATCCCACTCCTAAGATCACCGGAAACACCAAGTTTGGAATAACAGAAAAGCGGTCACAGAAGCTGAACTGGTGTATTGGAAATGTGACTGGTCAGTGAACCAGGTATGAGGTTTGGGAAGCTGACAATGCAACCATCACTGAAAAACCTGCATCCAGGTCAAGTTCTAATTGCTGGGCCAGTTCTACACTCATAAAATTACCCGCAGCTCTGGTGTCCACCAGGGCCTCAAAGAGAGACGTGATGTGACCCAACACTAATCTTCATGGGTAATAAGAAGTAAGCGAAGTTCTCTTTATTGGTAGTTGTGGATGAATCCAGTGATACCAAAGAGATGGTAGTGATGTCAGGGGAAACCGCTAGGCTCTTATGGGGGGTAAACTAGTTGCAAATTGGAATTTCAGATCCTACTGACATGGGCAAAAAAGCCACGGCAACTAAGGGGTATGAAGATGAAGTTTTGAGTGGAACTGGACTATTGTGGACAGGGAAAATCTTCTTCACAACCTGTTTCAGTTGAAAAGGAGGGGCCATTGCTGCGCCAATATCTATGAGAAAGGTGGAAATGTTAAAAATAATGGTTGGTTGATTATGTCAGGCAAACAGCAAGTAAGAATTAGACTGGCCTGCCAGCCCAGATGCCAGAGCACCCAAACGGCAAACCAGAATGCCAATGGCAATGCTTCTGGTTTGTTGGATATGGAACTGGGAAAGAATCTCACCAAGAACTGCCAGTGATCCAGAATCTCATATAGCACATAATGGAATACCAGATGAGTACGGCCGTTAACCTGAGGGGTGCATGAGGGTTGGCAGAAAAGGCGGTTTATTTTTTGACATGAAAACAAAAATTTAGGAAAGGATTTTTAATGGGAAAATTAGAAAAGAAAAATCGATTAACAATTTTCTCAGTGCAATGCAACTGATTAAATAGTAGTCAATTTAGAGAGGAAACAAGCCAGGATCAGGTTCTGCAAGTTCAACCTAACTGGCGAATTGTTCAAGATTAGGGAACAGATAAGTTAATTGGGAACTGACATTAAAGAATTCATCGGCAGGCCAAGTCTCTGTCAGTTCAGCCTCAAACGTCCAAACTGAGGCTCAGATATGTTTCTGATGATTGGCATGATGCAATTTGGACTGACAAGCAGCGGAAATCCCCAAGGCACCCCATGTAAGGGAAGTCCCATTTGGTTGGGAATGGGTTTGGGACACCCAACCAACCCATTCCCAGTCGCTGGGTCATTTGTTTGGTCAAGAGCGTTGTGTCAGCCACAATGCCTGATCTACCAGAAGAGAGCTTTGAAACCTCATCGATGGTGTCCAATGCTATTACCTGTCTGTCAGGGATGATCCCAATGATTTTGAGGGGGATTAATTTTTTTGATCTAGCGTTAGTCAAATCAAAACTGTCAGCAAGTTTTGGCCAATGGGGCAGTCTTCATCCCTTTCTGACTACGTGAAATCCAAATATCAGGCTGACTCCCACTCAATTTTGGGTCAATTGGTTTCATTTCAGTGATCTCAGTGCAGATTTCCCCAATTAACTATACCAGTTCTGCCAAGGTGAGTGTGGGCTTAGGGGGAACTCAAAGTGGAAGAGCTGTTACCCAGCGCTTGTCTACCACATGGGCGAGGTCGCCCTGGGTAATGAGGGTACAGCCACCCTCTTCAATACCTTCTTACTTTGGAACTATAAAAAGCCCAATCAACGGCCAGGGGACGTTCCCCAGGACTTAAAAGACCAAAAAGGCATGTAATACAATTCAATCCTTTAGATATGGCCAGCCCCACCCAGGAAGGCACACTAACAGCGTTCAAGTGGGGATTTTGGCTGCCCTTACCCCCCCAGGTTGCGCGCTCAATGAACCAGCAGAAAAATCTAGCGAACCAAATTACAAGCCAGCCAATTTGCACCCATGTCAACCAATAAGGAGCGGTTTTGGACCTATATTTAATCAAAAATCTGCCCGCTTTAAAACTTAAATGACAACAGCCATCTATCACCAAATCAATCCAAGTCAAACAAAACCCCTGGGACTTATTAGATGAAGTGATTGAATCTGTTGAAATTGTCCCACCTCCAGCTAAACCAATCGATTTATAACCTTTTATGAATTCAGACTTTGATGCCCCACTCCCACCCAAAAGCTATATCCCAAACCCAATGCTACCCCATACAAAAGTTACCACCATCTTGCCAAGGCTGCAGTGGCCTCACCCAAAAATAGCCATCTTTGTGAAGACATGGCAAAATCTGTCACTTAATTTAAAAAGGGCTGCAACCCCTTATTCCCCTCCAATTTTCCTCCTACTGCACAGAGGAAATCTAACGCATCTATGCAACTGTCACCGCTGTTGTCAAATGTGTCATTACTCTGGCAGAATTTTACCATCCACGCATGTCATCAGAGCAAACATTGTGAAATTAGCATGTCGCAATTCTAATATTACTGGATGATAAGCCAAAGATGTTATGGCAGAATGGATGGAATCCACTAAGTGATATGAGTTTTAATTATTTGAGCACCTCGAAATGAGGTGATATTAAGTTGTTGGGAAATCGCCTCAAATTAGGCGATTGTGAAATTAACAAATAAAGAATTGACAGAATCAATGAAATTTGGAGAATTGAATTACTAAGCCATGATAGCAGTATAATCCAAAGTTGCTACAATATAAGTGAGATGAAATGATTGAGAAGGTAGGTTGTTAATATTTAGAGTGAGCGGTCAGCGAGGATCTGCTATATTTATTACATTAAATAAAAAGAGTATAGAGGGAGCAAGTACTCCATATTTATTAAATAAGTTTACTCTGTTGTTTCAAGAACAACGATCATCATATCATTAGTACTATTTATCAGTGGGCCAAACCCGGTGCAAAAACCCTTACGGCATATCTTAACGATTACTCCAATTTTATAACAATGGTGCTCACTACAGGGGGCCCATTGATCAATCAAAAAACTAATAGAAGTTCCTCAGTCACTGTATATGTCATATCAGGCTTGCTTTGGCAAGTGTTTTTTCCAAGACCATGCAACTGTTGAATATGAAGAAATCAAGCATGCCCTGGACGCTGTGCTTAATTGGAATAAGGAGTTTCTGCAGGAGAGTTGTATTGATAAGCTGCTTCCGTTTGATTGAGGTGGGAACATCCATGGATTCTTTAAGCGATTTGAGTTTGCAGTAGAAGGAGCTTCAGATTGGAGAAAAGAAAAATTATTTATGTCCACCCTGGATGTTGGAAGTGACAACCAAGTTACTTGTTATCTTCCCAAAAAGTTCCATTACCTATTAAAAAGCGAAGGATACTGTGCTGTGGTTGTTTAAAGGAACTTCAAAGATGGCGCAGAAAAAAGGCTAAGATTTTAACCATTGGGTTTAACATAATGAAACCCTCACTGCGTTTGCTGATTGATTTACAGCAGAAGCCAATATGGTAATTGGGGCAGGGATTTTAACTGAATCTGATTTAAGCATAGCATTGACCCCCACTGTGAAACCATAACGCGAGCTTTTTCATGCCATGGCTCCATATTTTGAGGTTGACGTACCCTTGCTTAAACTTGTTCAAATTCTATGCCATCTATCCGCTACTTTCCCTCCACCCAATATAGAGCGGAAAAATTATTGCCTCTGCTGCTAGCCTTTTTTTATTTTGAGGATTTACCCTCCCTGTTAGCGTCCAGTTAGCGTCCCCTGGACTTATTATCATTACAAGCCTTGCTTCCAACCAAGTTGCTATCAGCAGCTCACCTATCAGAGGGTCCTGGTTACACTGTACCTTTTTTAGCCCAACTTTTGGGGTGGCTCATTTTTACAACAATCAAGGGCGCAGGTCTTATTTGGTTGATTGCTTTCCGTGTGGTCACTCTGGGCACCTGGCTAGAAGTTTTCAAATCATTGGGTCCAGTACCTACCGTGGAAGCAGTACAATAAGAAAAAAAGTCAGAGCGGAGTAGAGATGGGGCTCACTACCTCCGCTATTCTGGCTCAAAACGTCCCACCTGAACCTATCCCCATCCATTCAGTGGAACTTCCCCAGTATGACGATGCCTTTCTATATCAGCATCCAGTTGAAGGGTGAATGTGCTGACACAAAAGCAATTCATGGACATGGCAGAAACAGGCTCCCAGGAGAACCAAAGACTTATAATTGTCAAATGTTCTATCACCTTTCTACAGATGAACCATATCCATTAGCTGATGTGCTTCTCTTAAAAGGAGTAAACATGGCTCTCCCTGTGGACGCTATTTTTAAAGAATACCCTAAAGTTGGGGAGGGTATTATAAGCTCCCTTGGAAAAAGAGATCCGTCAAGTGTCCTTTTTTATACAATCAGAATGCATCTTACTCTGAGTGTACTTACTGTGACACTGTCATAGCAAAAACCCAAGTTTTGCAATATTTAACATGAATGCCCCAATCAACATAGTGTCCACAAAGTTAGTGGCATAGTTGGCATTAAAGCCTGACGTGGAGCATCATATGGCGTATGGGACTGCAGGCGCAGAAATCACAGTCTCTGAAGGAGCGTACAGCGTGCTACCCTTGAGGTTTGGGTTGATTCTTATTGTAGCCCCAGCTATAGTTTTACCAAACAATAACTATGACCTGTTAATTGAAACCGCTCTTATGTGACACTTTAGAGCTGTTGTTGATATTACAGTGGAGACATTTTAAATTATGGGGAATTGGATTCCAATATACTTCATTTCCAGTGGAATGCCAAAGGATCTGGTACACATGAGTCACATTAACCTTGCATATGGTGATGGGGTGGTTTTGGTTCATTATCATTATCTGAAGAGCAAAACCCAAGCTCTTAACCATCAAATTTATGAATATCAAGAGCTCCGTTTAGAGCTGCTGGCCCTATATCTATTACATCTGGACACAAAGTAATCATAAACACTAAGTTAGGTGGGAGTGCCTACTGGGCTATATGGGGAGGTTATTGGGCCCTATCAACAATCACAGCTCGAGCCCCACATGACCCCAGGCATTATAGCACCAGGCATGGGGAGATCAATGTAAGGAGAGTGTCTATTAACTCTCCTATTCATGTCGTGGTGGTGCACAGTGCACAAAGCCAACGCAAAGAAACTAGCCGTTAACACTAAAGCTACTAGTGCCCAGCAAAAGGTGCTGGAGCGATAAAAACTCAAGCAAAGAAATGTGATAAGTAACCAGCCAAAACCGTCACGGTGACCATGGAGAGAAGGGGTAAACGACCCAGGTTGGAGGGTACCTGGGCGAAAAAAATGTGAACGAGGAGATAATCTTAAAAGTGCAAAAATGGCAAGGTTAATGTAGCGCGAGACCTCCTCAAAGAGGTTTGCACACGGGTCAATAGAAGAATCAAAAAAATGGTAAAATGGGGAAATTGTTTATTGGGAAGTCGAACAACAAGGAGTGTTAGTCATGGGAAACATAATTAAACTATGGCGGGGGAATATGTGGTATGCTGAAGTGAGCTCAAGCATCGACCCACCAATAGGCAGACACTTCCATCCCAATTGGTTAAATATGCTGAAACTGACTTCACTTGAGTAATCAATTGAAGTTAGATCTGACCCAAACGCATTGTTTCATAAATGCAATGGGTTTTGAAACCCCGTTTCTTGAATAACCAAATGGAACCATCAGCGTTTATTTGCTATACCATCCGTTTTAACGCCTGGACTGATGTAAGTGGCTGGGCATTTGGCACCCCACTAGTACCAACTTGGGCATATTTTGCCTGTACCCAGCGCTGGTCTAGTGTATGCCTGAGGTCAGGGAGGGCCTGCAGCTTCACCTTCTGAGCCTCCTGGCGCCCAGCCTTATTCTTGGGGTTGGTTCCCACTATGATGTCATCTACACATGACATTACCCTCTCCTCCCAATGAGCTCAACCTCCCTCCAGGGGCTTGCTCAAGGGAAAAGTTCTTGTGGGCAGGGGCCAACTTCATGGAGGCATCGGTTGGTTTGGGTTGAGATCTGAAAGACTGGAGGAAACGCTTGTGGAAGGCTTCAATCAGATCTTGGGCATGCACACAGTCGTGCGCTGGGACCCAACTGTTCTCTGCAGCGTCAAAGCCCTTCCAGGATACCAGGTAATACAGTTTTCTTTTAATGCAGCGGGAGGCAACTATTTCTTCCACCTCCCACTCTGGCGCCCCATCCACGAGATAGGCCTCAGGAGTTTCTGGTGGGGGGTCCTTGAACAACGTCAGTTTGAACTCATAAAACACAGAGAAAATCTAAAATGAAGGGGGAAGATATAGCTGGAATGAGGCGTGGCCCACCTTTCTAACAACGCGGTAGGGGCCAATCCTCTTTGGTCACAGTTTCTTGCACGTCTGCTTGATAGGGATGTTATGAGCATCAAGCATCACAAGATCCTCTTCCTTATATGCAGGACCCACTCAACGTTTCCCATCAGCGTTCTCCTTATATACTTGCATTGCCGCCTCCAAGCTTGTGAAAACCCCATGGTGGACCTTCTTGATTGGCTTGGCAAAGCCCACCACCGCTTCAACCTCAGAACCACAGCTGGGCTCCATGTTAAATACGGGGTTAAAGCCATGGTTGGAGAAAAAAGGAAAACAACTGATAGATGAAAGCAAAGCGTTGTTGTAACTAATTTTGGGCCATAGGAAGGTGAGAAGCCCGATCTTTATGATCCGTGGCGGTGTAACACTGCAAGAACTGCTCCAAGCACTGGTTCACTCATTCAGTCTACCCATCTGATTGAAAGTGATAGGCAGTCGAATGGAAGGGGCAAATCTGAAGAGTTGTACACAACTATTACCAAAAGACATATGTAGTTTGGGGTCCCCGGTCACTGATAATCTCTTGAGGAACCCCATGGAGCGCAAACACATTCGTGACAAAGAGCCTGGCCATCTCAGCCGCAGTTATTGTAGTTCTGCAAAGAATGAAGTGGGCGAACTTCGTAAAACGGTCCACCACCACCATGATGGCATGGTAACCATCAGAGACAGGTAACTCCATAATGAAATCAACTGATAAGGAAGTCCAGGGCCCTTCAGCCTTTTGACTAGTACCAACAACCTCACTAAAGGTTGCCGATTGGGTTTCATCTGATTGCAGATCAGGCACTCTTTACAATACCGCCCCACCTGGGAAGGCAAGCCCTTCCAATTGTACGTGCGTTGTACTGCCTCCAATGTCTTTGCTTTACCAGGATGACTAATGGTGAGTCCATCATATTGGCCCGGATGATTTTCAGGTGCAGTGGTCCAGCAGGAACCCATAGATGCCCCTGAAACACCACCATCTCATCTTTCACGTGATAGCCCCTGGAGAGATCCTCTTGATTCAAAGCGCTCTTAGCAAGTACCATAGTATATTTGGCTGCCAACGGCTGATAAAAGACTACCTTTCTGAACATACTATATTTCTACGCATTTTCCAGAGGGGCAAGAGCTGGCCCACTGGCCGGGGGGGAGGGAAGTTTGACACAATTTTATTTGGCGGAATCATCAACTGTGTGTTATGAACTTCTTCCTCCTTGGGATCGGGCGCTAAAGCAGGGTTCAGCTTAAAGCATCCGCCAAACCTTTATCCTTGCCCTTGGTGAAATCATACATGAATGCAAAATGGGCAAGGGTCTCATGCCAACGGGTCTGCCATGGGGTTAAGACATGAGGAGCGCGGTAGTACAGCAAGGCATGTTGGTCTGTAAATACCCAGAAATGTTGGTATGAGCCATGCAAGTGGTGGCGCCAATAAGTCAGCGCTTTACCACTGCCAGTAACTCTTTATAATAAACGGCATAGTTCAATTCTGGAAAAGACATTTTCCTAGAAAAATATCCCACCGGATGCACTATCCCACCTTCGCCTACTTGTAACAAGGCAGCCGCTATGGCGAAGTTGAAGGCATCCATAGACATAATGAACTATTTGGAAGGGTTGACATGGTGAAGGACAGACGTGGACTACAGGGTGCACTTCACTGCTTGGAAAGCGTCCTCCAAAACAGAGGACCACTGAAGCACCTTTGCACCTCTAGTTTTATATAAGGGAGCTGCCACCTCATAAAGATTTGGCGTGAATTTCTTGAGGAACTTACATGTCCCCAAAAAGATTCTCAATCCCTGGACGGAGGTGGGGGCGGGCCACTCACGAATTGTCTTCTCCTTGTCTGGAATTATCATGTGTCCTTGGTCATACATGACGTTTCCCAGAAAAGTGACCTGGGACTTGAAGAACTCACACTTGCTTATCTTCAGTGTAAGGCTAGCAGCCTTTAACCTCTCCACTACTTGCCAAAGATGTACGGCATGGGACTCATGGTCAGGGAAAACACCAGAATGTCGTCCATGTAGGCAACCGCGCATATACCTAACAAGTCCCCAACGCTGCATCAATGCGGCGTTGAAAGATAGCAGGGGCATTCTTTAAGCCCAAAAGGCATGACCCAAAGCTGGAAGATTCTTTTCTGGCATGAAATGCAGGTAACCACTCTTGTCCCTTTTTAATCCAGATCTGATTGAACGCGTTGTGGCAATCCAGCTTGGAGAAGACCTTCGCCTTCTCCACATAGCGTGCAATCTATGAATCCAAAGGGATGGGATGGAGGTTTGGTACCACAACGTTTTTGAGGTTCCCATAGTCTAAGCAGGGGTGTAGAGTACCATCAGCCTTCTCAACAAAGAGAAGCGGGGAGCAAACAGGGGAGGTACGCTGAAAAATTGCATCTTTGGCCAACTGTTCCTTCACCCACACATCCAAGGCATCTTCCTCCCGGACAGTTAATGGGTAAATGGGGGAAGATATGCGCACCAGATCCACTGTGAGCTTAAAGTCACAATCAAACTCAGAGTGCTCAGGGAGTGCATTGGCGGATGCTGCATCAAAAGAGGATTCCCAACCCTCAAACAGGAAGGTAAGGAAAATCTTGCGGAGGGGGGAATCTTCAGCAAAGGAGCAAGATAGGGGGTGGGAACACTGGGCCAATGAGGTAATGGGCCCTGGACGTTATCCTCTGACAAGGGAACAATCAACTGGTGACCATTAATCAAAGACAGAGATAGCGTGTTTATTTCAAATTAGTATGGACATCAAACTTTCTCCACCACTCAACCCCCAAAATAATGGGGAACAAGAGGTGCTTGATAGCTTGGAAAAGATCGGACAGAAGATAGGTGCCCACCTGGTAGTCCACCATCCCTATGATGTTCACCATAGGGATACCTTAAGAAGCTCCACCTCTAGCCATACCACCTGGTGAGTAACTCAACTCAAGGTAGTCAGCAAGGTCTTGGTCAATAAAATTATTAGAGGCCCCAGTATACACTAAAATAATTGTGCTGATCTTCCCCAAAGGAGATGTGAGGGTAGCGTTCAATGAAAAGTATCCAGAATGGGATTTATTCAACGTAGACAACGCCACCACCTCACCTAAAAATTTTTATGGCTTGAGCTACAATAAGGGTATGTTTTGGAATCATAGAAGGGGGAGGGATAGTGGGACACTCTCACTACTGAGGCCACATATCCTACCACACCTTCTGCAGGTGCATATACATGATTATATTTAAGATGAAGTTCCTTTTTACTTCCTGAGTGCCCCAGATACTGGTAGGGGTCAAAAGTGGGTTTTCTCAGGGGTAATCTGATATACCAGAATAGGGTTTTCATCCAGGCCATATGAGCTAATAAATGGTTCAGAGGTAGAGACCAGGTTTTCGTTATAAAATGCATTTTCAGGTGTGAATGACCCTATCCCTTGAACAGCAGCGGAATGCCTGACTTTATCCAAGGCCAACACCCACAGGTCCATCTGCGCCAATTCCGCTGGTATTAGTTTAATGTGCGGTCAAAGAAAAACTCATTTATTTAATTTGGAAATGATAATTTCAGCGGAAAGTTGGGGAATCCCAACTGTTGGAACTCAAAGGAGCTGTATCCACCAGTTACAATCACGAAGGGTGGATACCTTCCAGTTAAAGCCAACCATAATAACGCTGAGTTGCTCCAACCTTTGGGAAAGAGAGGAAACATCGGTGCAGCTAATGACAGCTGAAGCCCACAGCCGGTGCCTCATGTTTCCACTTCAGAAAAGTTCCACATGGAAAAGTCTGTGCACATAGATTTTGGAGGTTGGTCAACTAATGTAAGGAAACTAGCTGTTAATAATAAAGCTACTAGTGCCCAGCAAAAGGTGCCGGAGCAATAATAACTCAAGCAAAGAAATGTGATAAGTAACCAGCAAAACTGTCATGGTGCACATGGAGAGAAGGGGTAAACGACACAGGTTGGAGGGTATTTGGGCGAACAAACAGTGCGCAAGAAGATAATCTTTAAATTTTATTCAAGGTGGGCTGACTTGGGGACAATACCGCACCAATTAGGGAAGTGAAGAAAATGGGAAAGGAGCAAGGAGATAATCTTACTGTGTCCAAAATGGCAAGGTTAACGGAGTGCAAGACCTCCTCAAAGAGGTTCAAACACAGGATTGCTAGAAAAATCATAAAAAAATGGTAAAACGGGGAAATTGCTTATAGGGAAGTCGACCAACAAGGAGTGTTGGTCATGGGAAACATAATTAATTTATGGTAGGGGAATATGGGGTATACTGAAGTGGGAGCAAGCACTGACCCACCAATAGGAAGACACTTTCATCTTAATTGGTCAAATATGACAAAACTGACTTCACTTGAGTAATCAATTGAAGTTGGATCTGACCCAAACGCATTCTTTCATAAATGGAATGAGTTTTGAAACCCCGTTCCTTGAATACCCAAATGGAACCATCAGCGTTTATTTGCTATACCATCCGTTTTAAATCCTGGACCCACGTAAGGGGCTAGGCATTTGGCACCTCACTAGTACCAACCTGAGAATATTTAGCCTGTACCCAGCGTTGGTCTAGTGTATGCCTGAGGTCAGGGAGGTCCTGCAGCTTCACTTTTTGAGCAACCTGGCACCCAACCTTATTCTTGGGGTTGGTCCCCACTATGATGTCATCTACACATGAAAATCAAGGTCTTGGTAGAAAATCTTCAGGATAAACCAATGCAAATCCGCTGACACCAAATAGTTGCGTATTTACATTTCATCCCAGTTGAAGAGGTCCTCCAGGTTCATGAGTTCAGTCCATTAAATGAATTTGGTCTGCCATTAAATGCCAGCTTGGCGTAATGACAGTTGTACTGTGTGAAAATTCAATGGGCTTAACAGGAGACCAGAAAGATCAAGCAGAAGCATTATTTTAAAATACAAAGAAATCTTTGCAGTTGATGATCATGATTTAGGGTGCGCATGAGGAGTAATCTATTAAGTGGACACTGGGGATCATCCGCTATCAGATCTCAGCCAATCCTCCAATCCAGAGTAGCGGAAGAAGTTGTCACAGCAGAAATTGATAAAATGTTGGAGCAAGGAATTCTTGAACCATCAACGAGCCTGTGGGCTTCCCCTGTCCTAGTTGTTAAAAAGAAGGATGGTACCAACCAGGTAGCAATAGACTACAGCAAGATCAATAGCATTATGAAAAAAGACTCATAACCCTTGTCACGAATTGAAAATGCGTTGGATTGGTTGGGAGGAACTCATTACTCCTCCGCAATGGGTTTTATATTTGTCTATTGGCAGATCAAGTTAGCTGTGGTGGAACAGGAGAAATGCGCCTTTATTACATCAAAAGGATTTTCCCAACCAACACGTATGCAACAAGGACTTTTTAATGCCCCAGCTACATTCCAACGGGCGATGGATACTATCCTTGACAACTTGAAGCTGTCATATTTTCTTGTATACCTTGATGATATCAACGTTTCCCTCCCATATGTTTTCTGAGCACCTTAATTATTTGCAAGAGGTAATCCGCTGGTTGACAGAGGCCAACATCAAAATAAAGCCCCAAACATGCCACTTTTTCAAGAATAAGTTAATGTACCTAGATTTTGTGGTTGATGCAACGGGCTGCGGCCCCAACCATCCAAGGTGGAGGCCATCTGAAAGATGACTACATTGAATAGTAAGCGTGATATACAAGTATTTTTAGAAATGGTCAGCTACTATCGCCGCTTTATACCTAGTTTTAGTTGTACTGGAGGTCCGCTGTTTGAATTTTAGAAAAGGAAGCCACGTTTGAATGGACAGAACACTATCAACACTCCTTTGATACACTTTAAACAGCGTTGATCAATGTGTCAGTGCTACGCTACCCAAGTTTTGAAAATGAATTTATTATACTGACGGATGAATTTCTTTACATTGTGGGGCAGTTCTCTCCCAAAAAGATGATGAAGGGGAGGAGCACCCAGTGGCTTACTGCAGCTGAAGAATAAATAGCCATGAACGTAATTATATTGTGACTGAGCAGGAGTATTTAGCGGTGATCTATGCTTACAAGTAATTCAGAGTATATTTGCATGGTGTAAAGTTTAAAGTTGTAACAGATCAAACTTCGTTATGCTGTTTGAAGAACCATAAGGAGCCCGAGGGCCTTTTAGCCCAATGGGTCCTTAAACTGCAGGCATATAAATTTAAGATCCTTCACTGACCAGGAGCAAAACATCATAATGCTAAATGCTTGTCAAGGCTACCAACTATTGTAGTTATGGCAGATCTGAGTGATATTATATATGAAAGGATGCTCAACGGAAGGTAAAATGATGAGCTGCCACAATTCATTAAAGCGTTGAATAAAGTGTGAGCCAATACTTTACAGCGGAATGCTGAGTTTTATAAGTGGTCAGTAAATCAACAGTAAAAATTCCTGCGATCTTCAGCATGGTCTAATATTAAAATGTGCACACATAGGGCAGTTGGGCATGGTGGCATGTACAAGACGTTGGTTTTATTGCAGTCTTGGTATTACTGGGAAAACATGGACTTCACTGTGCTTGATACTATCTCCTTCTGTCATCAGTGCCAAGTAGAAAAACCACCTCGCCAGAAGACCCATACCGGTTAGTGAAGCCACACTTTGCTTGGCATACAATTTCCCTTGATGTCGTCAGGCCTCTGCCAATGGGAGCTAACTGATCCAAGTACATTTTGGTGGCAATTGACCACATAACACGGTGTGTTGAAGCAAGGGCAATATGAGAATTAGGGCAGTCACAGTGGCCAAATTCATAATGGAATGCATTATTCAGCGGCATGGCTGCCCTCAGTTCCTTCTTACTGATACTGGAACTAACTTACTTCCACATCCTCCCAAAGCGTAGTGAGATAATGGCCATCTGAGGGGATTTGACAACTCCATACCACCCCAAGTCTAACAAAATGGTTGAACGGGTCAATGTGACCTTAGTGAACATACTCTGTAAATTAGTAGCGGATTGACCCTCAGATTGGAGTTCCCTTTTGTCCACTGCCGTTTTCGCCTATAATATCAGTTAATACTCCGCCACAGGGAAGAGTCCCTTCCAATTACTATATGGACGACACCCTGCCCTTCTGGCGCTGTTATATTCCTTTGTAGAAAATACAGGCAGAATGGATCCCCAATGTTATTTTAAGACTTCAGCTGACACATTAATCAAATTGCAAACTGAAGCATACTCATTCAGTTTAGCCATGAAAATTAAGATTCAAGCTGCCAATCAGGTACGGTGTAGTGGGTTAGACCAGTTCAAAGATGGGGACATGGTTCTATTCCCTAATTATCATGGTTTCAGGCGGAATCATAAGTTGGCTAGTATCTGGATAGGGCCGTTTGAAGTTATTGAGAAGATGGGCATGGATACATATATGATTAAGGACCCCACAAGTAGTGGATCATCAACAGAGTACACGCCAAGCTCCTCCAGGCTTATAAGCAAAAGGAGTCTTATCATCCAGTCAAGGGGGGGGGTAATGGATTCTTATATGACTGGATGATAAGCCCTAAGATGTTATGGCGTAATGGATGGAATCTGCTGAGTTTAATATGAGTTATAATTATTTGAGCGCCTCAAAATGAGGCAATATTAATTTTTTGGGAAACTGTCTCAAATTAGGCAATTATGTAATTAACATATGAAGAATTGACAGAACCAATGAAGTTTGGCGAATTGATTACTAAGCCATGATAGCAGTATAATCCAAAGTTGCTATAATATAAGCAAGATGAGAGGATTGAGAAGGTAGGTTGTTAATAGTTTAGAGTGAGCGGAACAGCGAGAATCTGCTGTATTTAATATATAGTAAATAAAAAGAGTGTATTGGTAAAAGTGCTTTATATATTAAATAAGTTTACTCTGTTTTTTCAAGGACAATGATCATCATATAGTTGGTCCTATTTGTCAGGGTAAAGCCTGACATTAGAGGAATTCCTGAGATTTCAGATACAATTCTTAGTATCAATAGGATTTGTGCTGAAGTTAGATCGATTATTTGCATATCAAATTATGATTGCAATGAGTTTTGTTCAGTTAATCGCTTAAATTACCCTAATATCAATGATATTGAGTCGACTAATTGCACCAAAACGAATTTACAATGAGACTGAGACGATTCCCACTGCTTTCAAAATCACATGCAAGGTGCAATCCCATAAGCTCAAAAGAATTATAGTGCTCCATTTAAATAATCAATTAGGCTTAGGAAAGTCTAGGAAGTTGGATGGGATATAAAACTAGAATATTCAAATGGTTAGTCTTTGCAGTCAATAAAATATTATCATATGCTAACCTTTTAAGTACATATTTTCATTATAACAGTTCCATATACCGTATAGTAAACAAGCTATACAGTCTAACCAATTATTCCATAAAACATATAACCATGGGTGCAAAAACACCTATACCTGAACAAATCCCTCTTCCATTACTTCCACGTCCAAACATAGCTGGTGTACTGGCTTTAACAGGAATGGGAGTGGTTGAAGCAATCCTTCCTTCTTTAGGGCTAAACCGCCCAATTGCCCTTGTCATTCTCTATATAGTATGCACTACCCCTTTGTAATACTGGGCCTTTAGCTCAGGGTTAGCATGTTCATGGCTTGCTACCACAAACTGGGATAAAGTAGTACCAGTCCCTGACTTTATTGCTCAGTGGGCTGAACCCTGTGCAAAAACCCTTATGGATTATCTCAACAATTCCACCAATTTTATAACATACCCAACTTCCTAATGCCCAAATCTAAGCCAAAAACCATGTTGCTAAACTCATAGAGTCCTTTATCCAAGCCCAAATTGACAATCACAACTGCTATCTATCTCAGCTTGACCCTCATCCTGCAGATGCCCAACCACCTTACTATTAGCATTGATCCACTTTTTCAATGTTAATCCTAAGGATGATGATTATGATCCGCCTGATTCCCTTTCCCCCTCCAACATGGTGGGATAGAAGCTCGCTGCTGGCCACCTGATAGGTTGTTTTCTCGTTTCTTTTGCACTTCCCACTGCTATTTAAGGCAGTCAGTTCATGTTTTGGTTAATTTATTTTGGAGTTTCTGTTTTGGTATTGCTATCCCCTGGTTGGATTGCCTCAGTTAAATAAATATATATAATATTAAAAAAGTATAAGATAATATTAGCAATTGATACCATTTTGGCTATGAAGTTTAGTTTTATTCATTTAATTTAATAGGTACATAGGTTTTGACAAGTGGTTATAAGTTTTTGGTTGATTTAAAAGTTTAATTGGTTTTGGCTGAGTGGATGTTGGTGGTTTCATATTGATTTGATGGGCCAAATGGGTTCAGATATTAATTGATGATTTGGTTAACTCAATGGTACAATTAGTTTTTCTGAGTTGCTTATGGTTTTATATTGATTAACAGATTTGATTTCTTGAACTTACTAATGGCCATCTATTAAATAAAAATATTTTGTTCAGGATTAACCAAAAATATTAAACCCACAAACAAATTTTGTTAAACATGGTATTGGTAAAAACTATATTAAAGCTCTCATTCATAAAATATCATTGTTTGGGGGTGGAAGGCGAGTTGGTAAGGGCATACGGCTACCAACCTGAAGGTTGTGGGTTCGATTCCCGCCCTTCGCACATCAATCAGGGTGCCAGCCAAAGGAAATTATTGGCGGTTAGTAGGTATAATAACACGAAAACCTTACCCATGACATAACCAGAAAAATCTGAGTCCTGATCCGGAGGTGAAAAAACTTTCTACGACAGAGTTGACCCTGCTCAGGTTTCATGTCAATACTTTCTTTCTCTATTTTGGCAATGTCTGTCCCCTAGTCGGCTTGCCTCAAATAAATAAAATAAAACAATCCCCCTGTTTCAATCTTTCATATATTGCTTATAATCAGAGACTTTGGTTGATACTGACCCCTTTGCTTAGACTCTTTGGTTCCAACATATTATTCATCAGTTCAGCAGAGTCTACTATTCTTTAAATTCATAATAGCCTTAGTTTGAGGCAATCTAGTAATTATTAGTCATACTTCAACAATAATTTATCACCTGGTTTGGAGGCAATTCACTCAATATTCATTAGAAACTTGGTATCACACTATCACATTATGTCAAGGTGCTCCCATCAATATTATCATACTGCTCAGTTTGTCAATCTTACTCATTGCCCCATAACTACTTAGGCTTATCACCAAGTCATATCAGAATCTCAACAGGTACATAATACATTTAGCCAATACTGGACCTTCTTGATCTGGATCTGATTGAACGCATTTAAGCAATCCAGTTCTTAGAAGATTTCAGCTTATCCGCATAGTGAGAAATCTGAGAATTTAATGGGATGGGATGCAAGTCTGGTTCTGTGACAACATTGAGATTCTCATAGTTTAACAATGAGTGTAAGGTACCATCTGCCTTCTCCACAAAGAGAAGTGGGAGCGTGCTGGGGAGGCATGCTGAAATATCGCACCTTTAGATAGCTGCCTTTAACACAAACATCCAAAACAGCTTCCTATCAATCATTCAAAAGGTAAATGGGAAAAACATATGCACCAGATCAACTGTGAGCCTGAACTCTCAATCAAACTCTGAATGAGCTGTTAGTAGATTGGCTAAAGCTACACTAAACGAAAATTTCAGCCCCTCCAAACAGAAAGGTAAGGATACTCCAAAGAGGGCTTCATCAGAGGAGCAAGACTGAGTGTATGATCCTGGGCCATTGGTGCAAATCACCCTGAGAATTAGCCTCAAACAAGGGGACAACTGATTTATGACCATTCTTTAAATTTAGGGAAAAGGCATTGTCTTTCAAGTTGGTTCTGATGGCAAATTTTCGCCACCAATCTACTCGCAAAATAGTGAGGCACAGAAGGTTTTTGATTGCTTGTAAGAGGGCAAATGATATTTGCCAACTTGATAATCCAATGACCCCAGAAATTCAGCGTGCTAATACCTTAGGAAGCCCCTCCCCTAACCATACCACCAGGCAAGTAATTCAAATCAAGATAGTCAGCTAGGTCTCAGTCAATAATATATTCAGAGGCTCTGGTATCCACCAAAATAGTCATGCTGATTTTTCCTAAAGGGGATGAAATGGTAGCAGCCAGCAAAAAAATATCCATAAAGGTCTTTATACAAATCAGAAAACTCCAACGCCTCACCAGAAAATTTTTTATAATGCATAAGCATGCCTCCAGGACAAAATATTTGCATTATAGAATGGATAGGGATAGTTGGCCACTCCTACAAATGAGGTCACATATCCCATCATATCTTCAGCAGTGCATTGACATTTTTTATTTAAAAGAAGCTTTTTTTTCACACCATATGTTCTGTGGATAATGGTAGGGGTCAAGAGAGAATTTTTAGGTGTAATATGATACTGAAATAGAGTCCTCTTCAGAGCCACAAGAGCTAATGAACTGGTTCATTTTTATGTTATTCATGTTAACGCGTTTTTGGGCGTCAATGACCCCATACCCACTTAATGGAAAATTGTGCCTTTTAAATCCTGGGTCATCACCACCAAGCCCTTTGTTGATGCTTTGGCCTGCACCATGGAAACGTGTGCAAAGAAAAAACGTTTTTGTTAATTTGTTTTTCATTGAATTTAGGGCTAGAATCTTCCAGATCCTTGACTTCCATCAAAACTAGGAATAGAATTGTTGAGGATCTCCGCCCCATTCAAGAGAAAAACACTAGCTGCAAGCGCTCTATTTATAGGGGCTGCCATGGGTAACATCATCATGGCGGAATTGACAGAAGCATTTAATTTAAACTCAAGGCTAGCCCCTGCTTTCCTTCAGATTTGGTAGAACTCAAAGGAAAGAAAGGATAAGGTTCCTCCTTTTTGAGAGGCACGCATGGTTTTTGGGGCCCATATCTATAGGGGACGCCCTAGATAAAATATTACTGCCAAATTAACTCGCTCTTTCTGGGTTGGGGTGGGGAAACCACTATAAAGAGCTTCATCAGTTGGTCAAAGTTGGGGGGCAATTGCTAAATTGGGGAATTCCTTGCAAGGAAGGTCCATGTTGAAAGAGGTTAATTGACGTTTTAATGGCGTCAGGAAAAAGTATGGCCTGTGTATTATCACAAAATTCATTCAAATATAATTTCACCTGGAGACCAGCTTGGCGCAGAGAAGAGAACTTGTAGAAGGTGTTGATGGAATACACGTCAGAATTACACTGCTCCTGGACATGCTCCAAACCGTCCGCTGATTTCCATAATAGTGACTGTGCGCAGAACCCCGTGAAAACCCAGTCAGCGGCCCCTGGAGACAGCCAATATAGAAAATCCAATCCTTTTAAGGGTGGATGAGAACTAACAATTTGTTAACACAAAAAAGTTTTTCTAATGAGAGGGAAGAAGCAGATAGTTGAATTTTAAAATAAACTTTGGAGGAAAACTTGAGGAATCATGACAACAGTATCACAAAGGGTCTGTTCCACCAGGTACAAGCAGGAAAGGTGGGCACTTCCTAGTTTTTAGTCGCAAGAATAACGCCAAAATGCAAATATATAAATCCAAACGAAAAAACTGTGGTGAGCACCATAAAGGCTGTGACAACCAGGCAGCGCACCCAATTTACGCATAAAGAAATCCCTGCACAGATAATTTAGATGAAAGTAAAAAAGTTTTTCAACTAATCTCAAGAGAGTGTCTGTAACTCTCTTGTTCCAAGAGAGGTGGTTCAAGATGCACTGCCATACTTCCAGGGAACTAGAAATTAGTAAGATAAGAATCTGGCCACTGCAGAGGGTTCCAGATCCAAAGGGACCAAGGAAAGGGTGTACAACACGGAGTATACTAGCAAATAACAAATAAGCAACAAAACTTGGTTGGACTCCAAAGGGGAGTCCATAACCAATTGTAGATCAGTGCTGGAGTGCTTGGGTGCCTCAATCTAAGGAGTATCAGGGTGGCCCAGTGGTGCATCAGATACTATAGTTAATTTTGTCAAGATAAAATTGCCAATGTTGTTGGAGACCTCCTTAAGTAGGTCAGCGCACAGGAATGCCCAAGGGACCATAAAAAACGTAAAACTAAATGGAGATTATATTTAGGAAGTCAACTAACAAGGAAAGTTGGTTTCATGGATTCATTCTTAAACAAAGGGGGGCGAGTTTTAAAATGGAAGAAGTGGAGTTAAACCTAAGCGAACCAATAAGTGTATGATAACATTGGCCTGGGTACTGTAACACAACATTGACAAACTTGAGTTATGGATTGTAGCTGGACCTGTCCCAATTTGGTAACATCAAGAAATATAACGGGTTTTATAACCCTGTTTTTTGAGCAACAATAACATAACGCCAGGAATTAGAAAGTAGCTGGTGCGTTTTAACGCCCTGACTTTATCTCTGTGGCCGAGAATCACACACATTTCCAGGACCAACCTGAGAATATCTCGAATGTACCCAGAGTTGGTCAAGGGTATGTTTAAGGTCAGAGAGTCCTGCCAACTTAACCTTTTTGCCTCCTGATGTCCAGCTTTATCCTTACAATCCGTGGCCTCAATTATATTATGAATCCATGACATTTTTTATATACTAGATCTCAGAATTAATAGATGCTAATTGGTTATGGAGTTAGATGGTATATGAGCAATTTCTTCAAAGTTTCTGAATATATCATTGATAGAGATAATAATTTATACATTCTCTCATAGAAAGATGTTAACACCCCCCATAAGTAGTGATTTGATAATAAAACTCATCATCATGTACTCCTAAAAAGGGCACTATGTGGTATAATTCAGGGTGTACAAGCTTCATGACATATTTTGATAGACTAAACTTGAGCTATTTATCCTGGAAGAGCATTATATAGCTAAATTTACAAATGTTATTTCCACATTGAGTTCTTTTTTGTAGCTGATAATTTTCACCTGGATGTATGGTTCCCCAAATTAAGTCTTTTAACACCTCATTTAATATAAATATTTAGTCACTGTAAAGTGAGATCTCAATTTGATCTTTTATACACCTTTAAATATCATCAAAGAAGGTCTTCCCATTTTTTATCATCTTCAACTCTTCTATTGTGTACCCAAAAGGTTACCCTGTTAATTAAATTATCTTTTATGGTAAAATAAATTAGTTTCAAGTATTTTTAAGTAATGGCTGTTCCTCTTGTAGCAGACACCTATCTGAAGGGCTTTAATTTGTGAGACACTTAATGTGCTAATCACAGGAAAGCCAATAAACTAAAATTTCTTCAAGTCTAAGACTTTTCAAGAATACTTGGCTTTTTAGTTATAGAGTCAATCTTTTCTTATGTCACTCCAAATAAAGTATCTGCCCTATGTTAAGAAGGTGAATGAAATTATTGAAGTAGAAGTCACTAAACAGAGAATGCAATGAATCAAAAATTTATTTTTAGATGGTTTGAGGAAACATGTATTTTATTTTTAACATATAATCCCCATAAGGAAAAGAAATAATATAGTTAAGGAGATGTCTGAATTTAGGCTTTTCTTAAATCATCAATTTTAATTTGCAAACCCCTTTGTAACCTATTCTTTTCAAATATTATTTTGGGCTAAAGGGCTCTTTCTAATAGAATTTAGATTAATCAAAATGATCTTCTTGCAGATTTGGATTTACCCTTTCAAGAATATTATTGATTTACAGCATCTCAAGTTAACATTGAAAACATCACTTTACATCCTGAAGTTCTGTGTTTTTCATTAATTTATATTTTTGACCAAAAACTGAGGTTTTCATTTAGATCCAAAAATATTTTCAAAATTTATTTTTAGAATTACAATTACATTGTTATATTAGAATAAATTGGGGTTATTTGCTAAGATACTTTTGTAGGTTTGCTTGTTAAGTCTTTTGGTGGGTTTTCTTGTTCAAAGTTTTCAGAATGACTAACACCCAGGTATATGACAGTTATATTGCGTGGACAAATTGTAAAGCTAGTTGTCAAAGTCGGTGTTTTGCTTGAGCTTAAACCTATGAAGCTTAGCTTGTCGCTGGTTTGGTGTAACATTTTGGGTAAATAATTAACATGAGGAAAGCTGACCCATAGACAGACATTTACAAAATCTGGAAAAAGCAAACCCGCCCTAAAAATAAAAATGACTAAAACGATCAAAGCAAGTGGATTTACACAAAACAGAGTAAAAAAACTACCAGGTGGGGACAGCAAAACATTATCTGACCATGATAGAGGGGGGATAGGGTGGCTCACCTTCACCTTCTGTGAAAAGTTTGAAGGGGACCAGTACAAGGCAGAAAGTAAAGGTATAGGTGCATCTGAAAGGTGCACTTAATATTATCTAGTGGGTAGACTAAAAGTCAAGTCTACAAGAGGGCGACCATTGATTCAATCAGATCATGTTCATCTTGGAGACAAGTCACAGAGAGTGAGATGAAGATAGAAAGATTTGTGCACTTGATTCTGGATTTTGGGGCAGAAATTGTTCAAAAAAGCAACTTTCGTTATAATTTGTTAGCACTATTGTAAAAAATGGTTATTTGCGCTTAGTGGTAGGGGAAAATGGAAGGGAAGGTAGGGGCCAGATCATTGCCAATAGCACAACAAACCAGGAAACAGCCTTTAGAAGGGTATGTCATCCAGGGGTAGATGCTGCCTTGGTAATGAGTAGTGGTCACCTTGGAATAATGCTACGTGAGGCTGCAGGTTATAATGTCAAGGAAAAGCTGTGAATTTTAGTTAAAGCTATAACGTGTTTAAGGAGGAGAAATTCAGCCTTGTAGGGAACGTGGTTACCCTTTTCAGTTACTATATCCAATAAGGCCCATAAATTATATTTTTAGAAAGTTCTAATGCCATGATAAAGGTGGGTATTGATTGGTGAAAGGGATGTCAATGGATGTGAACAGTGGTCCAAGCGGGATCCTGATTAAATTAAATTAATGTAGGCTGTAAAATTTATGATGGGAGGATTGAGTGGTAAATGAATTTTCGCCCTATCCATTAGGTGATCTATCCAGGTGATTGGTGAGAGCAAAGCAGCCCATTCAGTTGCTTCTGGTGTATTTTCATAACTTAATTAAGGGGTCAATTGGCAGCATGGTGACAAGACTTTTTTATAGTGTTATAACTCTAATTAGAGAAACAAATCTGTTAGCCGTTGGAAATATGAGCCACTAGAAATGATCCATCGCCATGGCAATATATGCACATGGTATCTATTAGCCATGTTGAGGTGGTGAGAGGTGATAATGGCAGTAGCCTGAGGGCAGCAAGGCGCTCTGCATCTGAAGTAAATAAGAAGTAAAAATAGGGCAGGTGTCATAGGTTAAGAGCCTCAACATCATTACATCTATATAATTCTGGGGTGGAAGATGCAAAGGGAAAATTGCTAATGATATTATAAGTTGGGATCTGTCAGACAACTGACATGCCAAGGAAAAACTTGGTTTTTATTGAGAGTACTCCAATACCCACAACTAGGATCCAAAGCCCACAAGGCAGCGCTATTCTGATGATACGCAATTAAGAATGATAAAGGGATAAATGCGGAGAGTATTAATTTATAGACATTATTCCCACCCTGCCACTAAGCTGAGTGCTGGAAGTAATATTTTCTGTTTATTTGAGATACGCCAACCAGGGAACAGAAAATATCAATGCTCAAAAGAGCTAAAACTTCAAATAAAATAAAGTCAAAATGAGACAGATGGATCCACTCAAATTGACATGAAATTAAAGCAAATCACAAACAATATTGGAAGCAGAAACTGCCATACAACCATGGCAGAGGGTGAAGGGTAATTGGGTGGCTCTTCTTCCTCATCTGAAGGGACATGTAAAGTCAAAAAACTGAGAGAACTGGCGTGGCACGTCTTGGAAATGGGGTCAAGGTAATATCGAGGTGCTTTCAACTAAATGTGTGTGATGAGAAGGGCGAAAATGTAGGTTTTAAGGGCTTTCTCAGCCTCAAATTCTTAGAAGGTAGGGTGGCGATGGTTGCAAGGTTGTTGCGGGTAATGCAGTTCTTCAGGATGAACTTTGTAACTGCTGCGACTTTTTGAACTGCAGTATATGCCACCTGATAGTAGCGGAGATGTTCTTTTTTATGTTTTGGAGCATTGTGCTAAGGAAAATAGGAGTTGGCAGGCCCGCGGCCCGTAGTGAAACTTATTTTGCAACGGCTTTACTGGTTGGTGACATTCAGGTGATGCAACTGCCTCTTCAGCAAGTTGGAAGTCATACTTTTAATGGGGCAGCATCAGGGCGAGGCATATAATGGCGCTTTGAAAATTGGGCCACGTATTCAGCATTGAGGCACATTTTGAATGGAGTCAGCCCAGCCCATTTTGGCTTTGATAAGCTCACCAAATTCATCAACCTCAACCAAGTAATCCCATGGATTTTGATTAAATTTAATTGGGTTATTTACACATAAATGGTTTGTGGCGGGTGGCTGGGAGGAGGCATTAAACTTACTATAGTCCTTTGTGAATCCTGATTGGTGGGTTCCAGGGAAGAGGTTATTTAAGGTAATTTTCAGTTGGTTGATTCAGTGGTTGCTGTAGCTACCACCTTGGAGGAGGGGGAATGATAGTGCCCCAATCAAAAAACGTAATTGGATTGGCTAAGGGGTCATCATGCGAAAATTCTGGTGTAGGGGCTACAGCTTTGGTGATGGAGGGGCAGCGCCATTTCAAATGGTCCAGTTCAAAACAAGTAGGGCACATAGTGCGCCCCAACCACTCAGGCCCAGAAAGGATGGTAAGGGCAGAGGGGATATGATGTATGAAGGGATTAAGAGGGCTACTTCATTTGATACTGAACAAACAGTTGGGAATGAGCAAGGGCCTGCGATGTGGGTAGCTCCATTGAGAGCCACAAATTGTAGCATGTGATTGGAATCATATTCTGATATTACTGCAATGATCTCATTGTCTAGAATTTTGGGAAGTAGGTTAATAGAAAGGCCCGCGAACTGAACCACAAGAGTTTTTAACAGTGGGCAACTGGGTACAAGTATTTTGGGAGAGGGAGCCCTGGAACACCAGTGGTTGGTAGCTGCTACTGGTACAACAGCTTCACATAAGAAGCCAAGATCAAAAACCCCTGTTGGGTCTGAAGTCAATGAATCCTTCAGCCTGTATAACAGTCTATGCTAATTTGATAATAGCATTGTCTTAGTTGGGGAACAAGTAACCATATTAAACCTAAAGCCAAATCACATGTTGCTCCAGGGGAGCACAAGGGCGCAACTTAGCACCTCCTGGGTTAGGAAGAGATGTAAGGTGAAGTCATTAGAAGAGACATAGCGCTCTAAAGGATTTGGTGGGCTAGCTGATCCAACCCAATCACGTTTTGGCAACAACTGAAAACATTTGGAGGTGGTGCACCACTGCCTAACGTGGTTGCAGCAAGCGTCAATTGCATTGACATAGGTAATGTGAATATAGCGACAATGAGTAGAGCTGCTTTTACTATATTTCAGACTAAGATTGACCAAAAGTGGGTGAATCAAGAGAGAGATAAAATTGTTGGTAGCAATTTTGACCATAATTTAGCTATTGAGGTTGAACTTCCTGTGTTGATGGGAGTTGACTGTTCCGCCCAAATATATGAATTTCATTGAAAACATATTACTAACTCATTTGGATATGCACTTGATATGTGAGGGTGACAATTGTTTTGTTGGGCTTGATCCCAAAAGTTTCCCTTTGAGTAGCATCCACAGAATTTTCATTCCTGTTTTCTTCATATTAAAAGCAGATTAGATTGAGTGATGGATTGATCCGCCCTCCTAGGCTTGCATTTGGGCCTTGCCACCTGACTCATCTGAACATGCACTTGGTACCAAGTAGTAACATTATTTTTTGTAAGGTTTTAAAAGTAATTCCCCAAATAGTGGACACTAAATAAGCGCCTTTATTTTCTTCATAGTCTAGAGGGATAAAATTAAATGAATGTTTATTACGTTCACTTTGATACTCCATATACTCTTTCCTCTGAGCAGAAGCATCATGTGTAGCTTGGAGATGATGGCTCCCAAAGGTTTCTGCGCTGAGAGAGGCAATAGGTAAATAACCAATGTGAAAGCTACAATCTTTACTGATACAAATAAGTACAGGCCCTCCATTGGTTGGGTTGGTTTCTTTGATATATTCGGAATAGTTGAAGATTATAAAAATTTTAAAAGCAATTTTGGCGAAATTAAAAGTTTATTAAAGATATGACGAAATAACCCAGCATTCTACCATCAACTGAGAGCTGGTCTTTAATTGGAGAGAATTGATGGGGAACTGTGGAATATCTCTTACAACAGGATGCAAAAATCTTCTCCATACGCTGTTTAACAATTAAAATAAAGCTTGCACATTGCAGCTGTCTTATTTTGTGGATCCTTTTGCCAAATTTTTGCTTCTGTTAGGGTTCCAGCATGCTTGTGTATCTTAGAAATTTCCTAATAAAAGTTTCCTTATTCTCAGAGGGGTCTTTGACATATCTATTTCTGTGCTGGCATATTTGTCAGGACTTTGGACCAATGCCCCCAATTGGTCTCAGATTTCATCAATAATTTTACCAATTTTGTAACAAAGATGTTGGCTGTATCAAAACTTACAGAAAAATTCATTTTTCATCGACTCAATGAATTATGTACACTTGAGATGTAAGATCTTGGTAGAAACACAACGCTTGTAAAAGTTGTTCCCCATATCTGCTGTTTTTTCTAATTGAAGGTGTTGGGATTTTAACCAGATGAATCCTTCCAATAGTATCCAAATTAGGAGATTCTGTTGGTTGGGCATAATTGCCAGCTAATCGCATAGCTCAATACTATTTAATGTTATATATTTGATTGAGTTTAGGTCCGACAGAAGCTGCGTTTGCTGCTGAAATGCCATCCAAAGATCGTTGTGGGAGTTTCCAGCAGAAAGCTGATGAATCCACTATGAATCATCTGAAATGGTTCTGCCAACTAATTTGGAGCACAGGTGACTCATGCTCAGGATGCTTGAAGTCCCATTTATTTATGAATATATATACAATCAACCAGCGACTTATGCTGAGGATGGAATGACCTAATTTATATTTGGTGATCAGTGAGTAGATCTGGAGGGAATTGCTATGAGTATGAATGAATAGAGTTTCTGATCTGATAGAGAGTTGTGGCATCAAGAGGCCGATGGGGTTTTTGGTAGTTTAATGGCCAAAGAGTACTTTGGTGCAGTAGCCCTGAAAGTAGTATAAATAGTCGTTCATTCCCTCCTAATAAACATCTATCGTTTGCCATCTTTCCTGTATGTTTGAAGTATCATGGTGCAACTAAAGTAGGGAAGATGGCATAGGAGATCCCCAAAGGCGCGGGTATCATGCCTGGAGTGGCTGGCGCTGCCAGCTCCCCTACCTCCTCCTTATGGGGAACCAGTGGTAACCTGGCCAGCTGGCTACCAGTGGGTGAGCTGTATAGCCACAACCCTAGTGGGGTGCACACGGGAGGTGCCATAGCCACCCAAGAAGGGGGATGGACTCTCTGGGGCATGACCAGATGGGTTGGTGAAGGGTTGCAAGGGTGGGGCTGCGCGGATTTTCCTGAGCCACCCAGGAAGGGGGCAGGACTTGCCGGGGCACACGCTGAGGACGCCTGGGGCTAAAGGCGAAGCCATTGGTGGTTAGTTGGTAGGTGGACACAGGACTTATAGGTGTTGGTATGCCAACGAAGGCAAAATAGCAAAGGGCCGCCAGTCTTCATACAGGTTGGCCTGGCACACTAGCGGAGCCCAAGGTCAATTTTGTGACAGAAGGGATCAGGATCATTCGATTTTTTGATTAAAAGTGTTAATCAACCAATTCAATTTTATGTGCATGGCAGGAATCCTTACAGTATCAGTAGGAAGGTAAGCATAAGTGGTAGGTACAGGGAATTTTTATATTAAAATGGGGTTGCTGAGGTTGTAGCCACGGCTTATTATAAGAAATCCTTATGTTAAAATTACCATTAATAGATGGAAGTTAATAATCCTGCAAGCACAAAGGTTGCTGTTGTGAGTTATATAATTGCTTTGCTGGCATTTTGGAACAAGCGCATGTAGTTAATGCAGTGGTAAAATTGAACGGTAGATCTAGGAAGTGCATTGGGTAGGGGCAAGTCAGGTATATATGTGCAATGTGCAATATAAAATCTTTTGGAGGGATGAATAAACGTGAGGAAATTGGAGGACTGGATGAACCAATCCAAACGCATTTTCACAGGGCAGAAAATTCTAGGATGGAGTTTGCCGCTGCTTAATTTTGGAACAGAAGGCGGTGGAGCTGAGTACATCAGTAATAACTTTGTATAAGCAATATGAAGTTATAAATTTTAGCTTTTAATCAATATTGCTAGTAAGTTTTGTCAAGTGATATCAAGAGTGAATTTTAGGCTTTACTAATGTAGAAATAATCATGCTTTGAGAATATGGTTGATTAAGTTATTATAGTCAAGAATGGTACATTTACAATAAATGACTAAGCTAGAATCCTCTATAGAAGTATATTGCCAATACAATAAAGGGCGGCTAGCCTGGCAGAGTATTCCTGCTTCCACTCTAGTGCAGGTTTTGTTCAACATATGCCCAAAACTTGCCCTGGATATAATAAGATCTTGGTGTGGTATATTTCTTCCAAAATCAACCAACTTTAGTTAATTTTATATTGCTTACACAATGATTGAAAATTCAGCATCCATCACATGGTAAAAAGCGTGTAAGATTTGTAAGGAAATTAAAAGCATCATAGAACCCAACACTTAGACATGGTTATCATGTGGTTGATGCAATTTTCCTTATCCCAGTATGGTGGTTCATACTTTAGGATTGATCAAGAAATCAAGAATAATATGAAAATCTAAACAAAGAATAACTGAGACCAAGATATAAATCTTCTATCATAGCCTATCTAAAAATATTATACACCATGTAATTCTTTAAACACGTATCAAACTGTGTCAGGCAAATTTTTTTTGAGGCTTTAGGGATTTTTTTATAAAATCTGGGAGGAGGAGATGAGTACTACGGCAGCAGAGATGGCGATCAAGATAAGTTACAATATTAATCTAACATCTGGTAATATATGAGGCGGTGCCAGAGCTATATGATGTTATGTCTAAGAAGCTGCTTGGTAAACGAGGCGAAGTATATCATTCTTTTCAATACAAGCGATTGGAGACTCAGATGACTATCATAAGATGTAAGAAAGCAAAACAGACATGACCAATGACAGGTCGTAATAAAAGGAATCTTGTTAATCAGAGTAAATTTGCTAGATCTCCAAGAGGTCAATATATCTGGGGAGATATAAGCTGATCTAGTGGAGCAGAAAAGAAGATGAAAAAATAAAAGTAATTTAGGATGGTTCACTTAGAAAGAAGGCAACGTTATTGTAGATTTTAATTAACAAGAAAGCACTTTAGGATATAGTTAGCTAAATATTTAGTTTTATACTATCAAGCTAATCCCTTTTCTACTTAATAACCTGTTAAGATATAGTTTAGATACACTCTTAATATTCTATTATAAACTATTTTTTTGTATCTTTGCTTGATAATGGATTTTAAAAATGGTTAAGCTTTTAGGGTAATGCAGTTACCAAAATCTTTTCTGGAAGTTTTTTTTTTCTGATTACTATCACTTTTAGTAATATGATTCAATTCAAACAGTACAATTTGATAATCAATACCAGGTGAGATGAGCACAATTAATAAAGTAAAGATTTGAGTAATGCGATAAAGGGGAGTGGACCTGGATCTGCACCACCCAAAAGAACCAAGTACACAGGAGCAAATGAAGATATCAATAAAACAAAAAACTGAGGTGGCGCACCCCACAGGTTTTAGGAATTTTTTAGTAAGATACTGCATCTACATGAGGGTACCCCACTCACAACCACTGTCATCAGTGGAACACAGGATATGCATTTACTTGGGCGTAGAGACACTGACAATTGGGAAAAAGTTTGGCGAAGGTCATTTTTCTAAATTTTCCCACATGTGGTGTACTTAACAACCCATTTTATTCGGAAAAAGGTTGGGTTGACTTTGGGTTTAAAACAGCGGAAGAAGCAAATGATGCAACAAAAGTCAGAGTAGTACTTGAACTTCCCAATGGTCAGCACTTGGTATTGACCAAACGCACACGTTGGTCAGAATCTTTAGACATCTTCATAAACTTTTCATTACATTCCAACTGCACTGTAGCGCACAGTAGTCAAAGGGCATCTCCAGGAAGGCTTGAAAGCCTATGGAGAAATTAAACAATTCAAAATGCAAATTCCAGTTGATTCTGACCCTTAGCACAGGAAGGCAATAGCAATAATTTCCCCAAACCAGGAGATAGAGGAGGATTATAAAAAATAATTATATTGCATCCTTCACTATTGATGAGAAAAATCAAACTATTCCATGCAACAGTGGAGAGCGCGCCCCCATATGCAACTACTGTCAGGCCTTTAGGCACAAAATTCATGCTTGTCCCATAAAAGAAGGCTTAAAAGAGAAATCGAATTCTGTGATGAAGAAATTGGCGAATATGACTCAGAGTATGCCAAAATCACAGATACCACACAGGCATTCAACTGTGGAATACATGTGCAATATGAAATAATTGACCCAATTTCCCCAAAAGATTGAAAAATGGCTAAACAAGCTCATAAGATGGCTGTGGCCAAGACAAAGGCATCAGTGGAATCATCCATCTCATCATAACAGATCCAGGAAGACATAGATTAACTTGAAACAATGAGCCAATCAAATCAAGTGTTAAGCCATAAAACAATACAAACAGAAAAGATTTTAAGAACCAATTTGGAAGCAAATGCAACAATACAGGGGTTCAGCACACCCCCTGAAATTGTGGAGCACAACCTAATCAGGAGAGAAAATCAACAATGGAATGCGCAAAATAAAAATGTGTTCAATAAAGAGCATACAAGTTCACCACAATTATAAATTGAAAACCAATGATGGCAAGAGAGGATCAAAAACAGCGGTAACAAAAGGGGCTTTATACAACCCAACTCCTACTCATAGTTATGCTATCCACAGCAGAGGTGCAATAAAGAGTAATGAGGGTGAGGAAGTAGGGATGGGGGGCCCTGCTAACCACTCATGAGGCGCATCTGGCGTCTCAGTAGAGATATGGATGCTGAACATAGTGGAACTCAAGGCCTTAACGTCCCATACCAAGAAGTTGAGTCTCTTTTAAAACCCACCTGTGGATATCCAGGCGGTGCAGAAATCCCACTTTCCACAGGGAAATGAGGAGGTATGGGAAAACATTCTCCTCCCAACAATATTGTTTTGTTCGCAACACTGTGGGATGATAGTACATTTGAACCAAAACTTTAAATTCATGAATAAAATTTATTCTGGGATGGCTGCGTACTTGCCATCACCTTCTCATGGCACAAAGAAGTGAACGATAACTAGTGTGTATGCACTGAACTTTTCAATAGAGCATCGTAGGTTTCTCTCAGCCTTGACACACCTCCAATTTTTAGTAAACAATTTCATTATGGGAGACATGAACTGTTCAATTAGCCTGAACACTGACCAATAGCCACACACAACAGAGGCACCACAAGGACACATGGAACTTTGCGTGTTAAAAGCTACTTTGGATCTATATGATCCCTTACCTAAACGGTTGCCTCTCCTGCAGAACATGACACTCCCTAATATGCACAATGGTAAGCTTATCTCTATGTCACACATTAACCTAATACTCGCATCAGTAATTTTAAGATACTAAATTCATAAATTTAAGACTACAAAAATAGAATTCTCCAACCATTTGCTAGGTTTGGTGTCTTCCATACCAGTGGAAACAACTACCCAAGCACCCAGGTGATGCAGAATATGCACAGAAAATATAACCATTTTGGAATTTCTATCCTGGATGGAGGAAGTATCCTCAACACGGGATTTTTAGATATCTTTCTGTTCAGACCCATTTACTAACTGGGAAATTTTCAAAAGATCAACAACACAACATATTAAACACACAGCATCAATGAGAAACAGGGAAGCTTCAGCTAACATCAAACAACCTTGGCAGAAATCAATCACCTGGAAAATAATGTCCCACGCACAGGATATAGTCCTGGATGGGGATGCAAATGGGCAGAGGTCTCTGCTCAGCTAAACACCCTGATATGCAAACACCAACACCAAATTGGGGTTCATTATAGAGCAAAAAACCTAAAAGATAAAGAAACTTGTTTGAGCTAAATTTTCCATAAATTCATGCCCAAAATAATATGATAGCATGAACAAAGGTTTGACAATTGGACAAATCCATAGCGGAAACACCCAAAGAAGTTACAACTAAAGTACACAGGTTTTATATAAAATTGTATAAGTCCGAGCTGGTTGAACCAGAAAAAATCAAAAAATTCCTTAGAAGCGCACATATTGACACTATGGCTCAAAAAAAATTTAATTAACTTAATATTGCACGAGGAATTATGGGATGTAGTACGCGGTGTACCAAGAAGGAAATGCACTGAACCTGATGGGATTCCCTTAGAAATCTTGTATAAAAATATTTTACTAACATATATAACATTCTTTTAGTTTACATAAACAAGTGCATTATGGAAACATGCCTTCTATTTGGAGGCAAAGAATCATACACTGTCACTATTAAAAAAAGAAGATAGACTAAAATTTTCCAATTAGCGCCCAATCTACCTAACCAAAACTGACACAAAAATATTCATAAAAATTACGGTCAAACAAATAGGTGACTTTGCCCAAGGCGATATCCACATCACAATATGTATTTGTCCCAAGAAAGTCCATATGTGACAATATCCACACAGTAGCAAGTGTTTGCCAATCTAAAGCCTATGGAGCGCTGGTCCTTTTATGATCAACAGAAGGCATATGACATAGTGAACTGGACCTATCTCAGGGCCTGCCTTCAATAATTCAAAATCCCAAATAGGTTCATAAATTGGGTGATATTTTTTCACAGAGTCAGCTACCATGGCTGTTCGTGGAGCATGCTTTAACTAATCCAGTTTTTCTACAGAGAGGACTCAAACAAGGAGACCCTTTAAGCCCTACTCTACAACTTTAGCTTATACCCCCTAATCTGAAATACAAACACACTGCTCAATGGAATCAACATCAAGGGCCAGCCACCAGTCAAAATGATGGCCTTAGCTGATGACTGCGAGGTAAATATATTCAACAACCAGGGTGCTCGCAGAATTGAGAAGATAATACAAGAATACTCATTCATAAGCAACGCATCGCTTAACACTGAGAAAATAGAAAATCATAAACCTGGGGGAATATCAGACCCATTGGACATTATCTACCCTGGGTCAACAAACCAATACAACATCAAGACTCCTCACCAGACATAAGAGGCGAAGATCAGCAATTACCCCACTGAAATTTCCCTTCACTACCAAGCAGAATGATGGACCTGTCCGTCACTTGGGAGTATGGTTGGAAGCAGAGGTTACGTCAACTCCATGATGAAAAATCAGCTTCTAGATAAATTAACAAGACGCATTGCCTCCTTACATGGACACCAAACAGGTCTAACAGGAAGGGGCACGGTAGCCAACTCCATGATACTATTGATCATATGGTTTACAGCCCATAAAATTGCCTTCTCACCGTCCTTTTTTGTAAAATCTATGCCTTAATACTGGGATGGCTTAGGTCCAACCATAATTCCCTTGTGCACCTTGAAACTCTATTTGGCCCTAAATGGAATGAAGTTATGGGGCTAACTAATTATGTAGAGCAAGCGACCCATATACTATGATCTTAGATAGCTCAGGTGACTAGTCCAAACCTTCCAGATATACATTGGGCTAGAACAGCAAGATATAGATTTTACATGAGCACTCCAATTAGAAACCCATATCACCCAAGCAAATCAATCAAGTATCTGGCATCTCATCCTGCAGCTGCAGGACCACATGGCACTCCTGCACACTTCAAACAAAAACTTCTAGCCATGAGAAGAGCAGAGTGGAAAATTCACATGTGTGGCCAGATCAGTCACTAAGGACGCTTAAGGCTAACTCACAGAGAGGAAATAAATGGCCAAATAGTCACAGATAACAGAATATGCAGAAATCTGAGTACCATAGCCAGGATTGATTACCTGGTAACATATGAATATACCGGACAACCTGGAGACCTAAAGAAGAATCTGGAGATACACACATCACTCACCACTTCAACCCAGGAAAAAGCACATGTGTGGAGGTGCATGAGGAGAGTATACCAAACAGCTGAACGGTAAAATGCCACTCACACCTCATGTACAATATGTGGCCAATTTAGAAGCCTAGCACACCGTTTAATTCAATGTCCAACATCAGCACTATATGGAAAGAAGTAATGCACCTATTCCGCCAAGACAGTGGACATTCATTCAGTCTGTATAAAAACATGTTCGCTCTAAACATGGAGTCACAATCCTTTTATCTCTGCAGGCGTTAATAGTAGCAATAGAATATGGACAATCCATACTTAGTACTAGAACTTTTTTCAGGAGCAACGCACACACTATAAGAAGCCATCAATTGTTTTCAAAATCATATATTAGAACATTTCCAAGCATGGTTGTTTAGAAACATGACCCCTTGAAACAGAAGGACAATCAATACATGGTTCCCCCATATGGTTCCTAAAGATTGATTCTTTCCTTCACTAATGCTGCATCCAAGTATAAGTAAGCATAAACCCCCCTACCGTCCTAAACTTGGTGGTCCTAGAGACAACAAGAGGTGCTTCAAACCTTCTGGAGTGTCTTTAATTTTCACAGTTTATCTATTTTATCCTCACTATATCAGAACGTACGTCCCCTGGTCAACCTTCCCCAATTAAATAGAATCTTTTCTGAAACAATGCATACATGTTTTTTGGAATAAGTTTAAATTACTAAAAAAGTACACTTTTGCATAAAAAAGGTGATATTAAAAACCTGGAAGAGCCAAGACTTAATAAAAATAGCATAGTTAAGACGCAGAAAACATTTGTGCTAAGAGTTAATATGGAATAAAATTAATTTTTCTATATGATTTTGCTATAACTAGCGCCAGGAGGGGTTGAGATAATTGTTTTAAGCACTAGTTAGACTCCAGGATTGTATGTCTGACATAAAGTTAAAAGTTAATTCTATCAACCATTGCTTGTAATGAACTGTGGAAAATAACAAATATCATGCAAATAACAATGCTAAAGGCTACTAGAAATGGGAGAGAAAGCGTTAAAATTCTAAATGCTTAAACTAAATCTTTTTTTATTTAAAAACATGATGGAACCTCTGAGCACCAATAGAATGGTAATTAAAGGTTGATTAACTGCAGAGCTTTACATGTTCTTCTTGAGAACATCCAAGATTTGTGAGTACTAACATTGGCAAAACTATCTATATAGGGAATAAAATAAGCTTTATGATTTAGTGATCAAAACGATTTTAACTTTGAAATGGGTGCAATATAACTCTTGAACATGGAAAAAATCTTACCTTATTTGTATCTTGTCCATTTTTACAAGGAAATTACTTCCTAGTTAATGTATTTTGGAACACTGCAATTAATACCAATAAAACCACCATATTGGATGATTACATAAAAGGCTTCCTTATCAAGGAACAAAGAGCATTTATTTATAAACCAAGAATTCAAATACTAGACACAAAAGTGATGCTCACGGGAAATTAACTTGGATACTTTAAAGAACAATTTTAGGTTAGTTATTCTGAAATTAAGGACCAAGGGAGGAAAAGTTAGCTTTTGTCATAAGCTTGCAGTTTAAATGGAACCACCATAGTTTTTAAGTAATGATATCAGTATGGCCTAAAAGCCCTCTATCTGACAAGGGCTATCCATCTTAGTAGGTGTAAAGTAATGTTCACAATGAGCGCCAATAATTTTTTGGAATGCTATTAGTAAACTAAAAACTTATATTAAAATATTATAATTTTAAAAAAATTTAAGGAAAAAGGAAAATATATAAGGCCTGTACCCTCACAGGTGAGGCCACAAGACTATATAAAAATGAGAATTTGGTGGTTGACAGCGTTTTTTTTGTGCTGCATCCTCTTCTCAAGTTTAGGTTACTAGATTTGCCTTTTGGAGGAAAAAATCAAGATCACAAAATTTGTTCATGAATTGAGTTCAGAAATAAGAAGTGGAACAACATGATCAGCTGTTCCCCTTATTTATCATTTTAAAATTCTTCAAAACGTTACAATTGTGACATGATCCACCCTCATTAGTTTAGCGCTTGATTAAAATGAAATCTTAACTTTTGAAACATATTAGGATAATTGGAAATGCCAGAGTTAGAATCAGGTTTAAAATTATGCTTTATGGTAAACATTAATTAACTTACCATGTATATTAAAAATTAATTTAAAATTTAGGAATTGTGCATCAGTATGAGAGAAATTACTGGCTTATAAAATTTGTAATTTTATTGGTATAGTTAAGGGATTTATATACACAAGAGCTTAATTCTTATTTATTTGAGGAAGATTGACCAGGGGACAAGCACTTCTGATATAGTGAGGAAACTAATGAAATTCGACAATTAAAGACACCCCAGAAGGTTCAAGGCCCCTCTTGTTGTCTACAGGATCACCAAGATTAGGACGGTAGGGAAGGGGAGTTATGCTGGCTTATTCTTGGATGCAGCATGTGTGATGGAAAGGATCAACCTTTAGGAACCATATGGGGGAACCATGTATTGATTGT